>PVJH01009780.1:0-71470 GCA_004026705.1 Nesogale talazaci | reverse complement strand
TGACAGTCTTTACACAGGGGTCGTTTGTCTTGTTTTTTCAGTTTTAGTTTATTCACCTTTCCCTTCCCATGGTCAAGTAGGAAATGTCTACTTGTTCTTGTGCTACCGCGCCAGGTCTTCCCATCTAAAGCTGTGTCCCTTTTCTGAAGGGTACATCTGCTGCTGGTTTCTGAACATGGAAGATGTTCCTGTGCTTTGTGGTGCAGCTTCTGGAAGGAACAATGCAGCGACGGGTGGCCTTTGAGTACAGTTCCTAAGTGGGCCTGCATCGGTATGCCAGAGATTTCTTCTGGCAGGGCAGGAAAGCGCATCCAGATGTTTGTGCCTGGGCATCAGTCAGTGAGTCTGCCATAGTGCCTCAAGGAAGCAGGTCCCTGTGTCGGCTGCCCTCTTTGTCCTTTCCGCAGTGCCCCAGCCATGAAGCCAGCCACCAAGTCCCGCTGGTGAGCTGGAGTGCCCTTTCCAAGTCCGTCAGATGAGCGACTCATCACGCTGTCAGCGGCCATCTGATTGGAGTGTCAGGGGGTGGGAGTGGGGGCACAGGGATGACTGAGACTCATCCCCAGTCCCGGCTCTTTGGAAAAGCAGCATGTCCATGAGTCTGAGCTTGGGAGCGAGACCTGTGGCCACAGGGCAGCGGGGAGCTCACGGTCCTTAGAAGCAGCAAGCCTTCTACCTTTGCATCATCGGCACCAGGCTCTAACCCAGCTAAGCAGCTGCAGACCCTCGTTATGCAATGTTGAGGTAAGGCTGGGTGAAACCCCGGGGGCGGGAGACAGACGGAGCGATGACATCAGCGACTGGGCTAGTGCTGTGGACGAAGGGAAGTTTCCAGGTGCTCAGCCTCCTTCCTGCAAGTGGGGGCGTCTGAAGCCCAGCCCATCCCTAAGGCCTTTGCTTAGTACAGATCTTCATCTGCCTCTGTGATTTCCCCCGCTCCCCCTCCCACTGGGATTTGGGAAAGGGGTCTTATAACCTTGGCAGAAGGATCAAAGCATGGGGCGGGAGACATCTGAACCTGTGTGTGCCTGAGTGTGTATTTTGCCACCCTGAGGACCGCGGAGGAGTGGGGCTGGCCAGGAGCTGGGACGGGGCAAGAGTCATCTGGGTCTTGAGGCACCTATGTTAGGGAGTGCCCTTTCCTTGGAAGGAAAAGCAGTTCAAGAGCAAATGCATTGGTACGGAAATGGCTATTTCCTTTGGGTCACTTATCACTGGAGCCCTGAGTCCGTTACTGGGAAGCATCCACAAGAACGTCCTTTCTCTGTCCTCTTTCCCTCCGTGCTGCTGTGGGAGCCAGGCCTCACCAGGCCGTAGTAGGGCAGCCCTCCCTCGGGGCACAAGCTTCTGGGAACGGTGGCGGGGCCTCCTGGGCAGCCTACAACTAACAGTAGGAATGGAGAAAAGCTTTATGACCTCCATAGCATGTCAGAGAGAATGGAGTTGGGGGGTACTGGCGCCAGCAAGGCCCATCTGCCGACCAGCTTTGTTTTCAGGTCAGATGTGGGGCTCCCCCCAAGACGTGGGAAGAATGCAGCCTGCTGCATGGGAAGCAGATGACACAGCCACTGGCAAAAGCTTGGGTCAGGAGAACCAGACATCCTCACCCCCCGGGCCTGCCCTGCCGTGGGCTTCTTTGTGACGGCGGCGGCAAGCTTAGGGGTTTTCTCAGGTCCTGGCTCACATTCAAGCGGAGACCCTGCTCATGGGTGGGTGGGGGCGTTCTGGGGCCAGCTCAGGCTTGCCCTTTCCAGGCATTTGTCCTACTGTTGTGCCATTCTGTTCCTCTGAGCTTGCAGATGGGAGCACCTTGGACGCAGCCCAGCTGCCCAGACCCCTCTTCGGAGAGCCCAGCGCCTCCCTGGAGGGCCCAGGAAGCTCTGGGCAGGCTGTTGGGTTTTCTTCTGAGCCCAGCACTTCTGGGAAGCTGTCTGCATTCCTTTCTGCCCAGCTCCGCTGCCCCTGGGGCTTGTGGGCCTAGCAGGATTGTCTCTGCAGTGCTGAGCCAGGGGGCAGCGCCACCACAGGGAAGCAGAGTGGCCTCTTGCGGGCCTAGGGCCAGAGTCCAGGTGTGTTTTGTGGTGGTGGTTTTTCTTGAAGACATTTTCAGACCTGTTTCCCCTGTCCCCCTGTCCCTGCGGGAGGGCAGGGGTGAGGAGGAAGAGACGCATGGGTCAGCCGGCACTGGGTGGGGAAGCAGTAGGTGGACTTTTATGAGGAGAGGTAGAGAGGAGGCTCTGTCTCCCAGCGGCTGGACACAGGGCTGTCGTCCCAGTCTGGCTGGGTTGACATTCCAAAGGCTTTGAGGTTGGTATCCTTGGGTTCCCAAAGCAGGTCCCATCTTTCCTGGTGTAAAAAATCTTCAGAGGGCAGGCACCATTTAAGCTGTTCCTATGAAGAGCGTAGAAAAGAGTAGTCTAAAAACCAAACTTACTGCGGCCCCAGAAGGACCCCGTCGAATGGCCTCTGTGGGTTTCTGAGACTTGAAATCTTAGGTTCCCAGACGTGCGTGGTCTGCCACCCCCTTTTCAGGGAAAACAACAAAAGAGAAATTATGCAGCAGCGGTCTGTCAATGAGAAAGTTCTGTCCGAGAGTCCCTAGTCCTGTGCTAAGTGTGGAGTAAGGATGTGCTTTTGCATGGGGGATCAGCTTTTGTCCATTGTGGGGAACACTGCTTTACTCTTACATGAACCTCATCATTCTCCCTCCTAGCAGCTGGTGGGATTGAACCACTGACCTTGTGGTTAGCAGCTCGATGCATAACCCATCACACCAGCTTCGCTCCAGAAGATGAACAGGGAGGAGGAGTCTGTTTGCCTTGGATTTCCCGTGTGTATGTGTGTGTGTCTGTGTGTGAAAAGCCCTGCCAGTAGGGGTGGAATAAACAGTTTTAAAGAACAGAATTGGACAAGAGAGAATGGAGAGGGAAGAAGCTGAGAATCCGTCTTTGCAGAAATGTGTCCTAGAATGGCCAGAGGCCGGACGTCGAGGGCAGGTGGGCTTGGGCATGCTTGATTGTGCTTGCGTTGCCCAATACCTGGGGTCTAACTGCCATCCTCTGGCCTTCCATGGTCCTTCCCTCCTCGTGACCATAATATATATTTGTGGTTCTTACCTCTCGGGAGGGCCCTGTCCCCAGCCTTCTGGACCAGCAGTGCTGGGTCTGAGAGTGGGTTGGCCAGCCAGCAGCTTCCCCTCCCAGGACAGGGACTGCCTCAAGGATCAAAAGCTGCTTCACAGTTGACAGTCCTCTGAAGGCTCCACCCATGGGAGCTGTCTGTGCCCCAGCAGGCTACAGAGTGCTCCCCAACGGGGCCATGGCACTTTGGGCGGTGGGGGAGGGGGGCCCAGGGGGAGCGCGCTTGAGAACAAATGGGACTAAATTTGAAGCCAACCTGCTCCAAAGGCCCTGATTTCCGATGCTCGGTAGAAGATGACGACAAGTCTGGGCTCCCGTCGTCCCTGGCTGTTCATCCACTATCCGACATTGTGGGCAGCTGGTGCTGTCGTGCAGACTGGTCAGGACATTCAGAGAGGACCTGAGAGAGCTCTGGGTGCTGCTGTGACATGCTCAGGCTCATGCTCCAATAAGGGGTTGATTTGTGTCAGGGACACTGGGGCTGGGCGTGTAGCTTTCTTTTCCCCTCTAGTGGGAGGAAGGGGGGTGGGGGGTGGCGGGGAGGCAGGAAGGGACCTGCGAGGGATTAAGGACCAGAGAAAAACCCAGAATCTTCCTTTCCAGTCATCAGACAGCCAACAACTCCTCACTGAACTGTGCTATTGAAACATTGTGTCAGGTTTGTTTCCCCCCAACATGTAAGGGATTAAGGAGCTCTGGTGGTCAAGTAGACTGCAAGCCACAAGGTTGGTGGTTCGAACCTACCAGTCACTCACTCCTCAGGTCAAAGATGAAGTGCTTTGCACCTCTCAAGATTCACAGCCCAAAGGGCCACTAGGAGCAATGAGCAGGGGACTTGTAACCTCTTGGGAGAGAGAACATTTGTTAAACAACTTGAGAAGATCTGAATAGTGTGTCAATGACCAACCATAAGGTGTGTTGATCCTTCAGAAATGAGACCATATGTCTTGGAGCCAGAGGAAATCCTTGGTGTTTGGAGACAGGATTTTCCCACCTGTGGGTGCTCGAAGGATGGGTGCACTTTCTTTCTTTTTTTAAAATCATTTTTTTTTGTTTTTTTGGGCATCACTGCCCTCAGGTGGTGGGAATAGGAGGCCCACCCTTTGCTCCGTGGAGCTGGCATTGTGGGCCACAGTCCCGCGCACAACCACTACGCCACCGGGGCTCAGCCTTTTTAAAATCATTTTTAAGTGATTTAAATTTTAAATGATTTTAAATGATTGAAATGCCCCTGGGGGACGCATACAACTCTTACCACAATCCATACATCCATCCATTGTATGCCAAGCACATTGGTACATTTGTTGCCATCATCCTCCTCAAAACATTTGCTTTCTATTTTTAAGCCCTTGGTATTAGTTCCTCTTCTTTCCCTGCCCTCCCCGATGCTCCCCCTCCCTCATGAACCCTTGCTAATTTATAGACTATTATTTTGTCATATTGTACAATGTCCGTTGTCTGTACCACAGGGAGGAGGTTATATGTAGATCCTTGTCATGGGTCCCCTGGGCGGACTTGTTCTAACTAACTCCCTGCTATTGAATCCATGCCGACTCTGCAGGGCAGGGTCAACCTGCCCCTCAGAGAGTCCAGAACTAACTCATGCTCTACGGGAGTACCAAGCCCCGTCTTTCTCCTGCTGACCAAGGAAGTGCTTTGACCAGCTGGTGGACAGATGCCACGGACATTTGACTCCAATTCTCCAATGAACTTTTGGGAGCCCCGTGGAAGCAGAGGTGGGGGTGGGGGTGGGGGTGTGTGTTTTGAATGTGGGCAGTGGCGTCCCTCGGGATGAGAGCCACTCGTTAGATTCAGTCCGGATCCGGTTTCACCACTAGGAAATGCCTGGTTTAGTGGCGTTGTTTGTGCCTGTTCTCTTAACCAGAACACCAAGCTCACTGCCCTGCAGTCATGACCCACTCAGAGCGGCCCCCTGAGGGTTTCCGGGACCGACTGCCACTGCTAACCGAGAAAGCCCCAGCCTTCTCCCTCGAAGCTGGCGGTGGTGTCGAACCCCTGACCCTGCGGACGGGAACTCGGTGCACACACGTACTATGCAACCAGGACACTGGACCCTGGAGAAAGACCGGGCCTTCGACTCTCGCCCAGAGTGACAGTCTGGGAAACCCACAGGGGTCGCTAGGGGGGTCGGCATTGGCTCGTTGGCATGGGTTCTCTCGAGAATGTGCACAAAGTAGTTACCAGGCTTCTTGAGGGACCGAGGCGGTTTTAAAAAGAACTCCCCAGAGTAAGTGGACGCCGCATAACCAGACCCTCACTGCGGGGGAAGACGTGCCTTGACTGCAGGGGGCGCAGGCCAGTGGGCCATCGGCAGCTCCGTAGTCAGTGTTTGCAGAGTCAGATTTATGACTCTGTGTGTGTTCACTTCCTCCTCTCTACCTTCACTGGAAACATGCACGTACATACAAAAGTGCACACCCACACCCCTCCTCCCTTCCCCCTTCTCCCTGTGGTTTGTTTTTTCTTTCACTGGGTTTGTGGGGCTTTGGGGGGGGGTCTCATTTCCCCCCTCCTGATTTCAGCCCTCCTTACTCTCTTGTCTGTCTGGTTGTCTAACTGGCTTCCTGTATTGGAGCTACTTCCTCTCTTGGTTAATCTGAGACACACTTGGAGCAGAGCACCTTGTGATCGGGAGTCTTGTCTGTTTTTTTTTTTTTTTCTTTTTTCTTTTTTGGGCATCACTGCTCTCCGGCGGTGGGAGTAGGAGAGTCTTGTCTGTTTTTACTGATGTTACCTGTGATCCAAGCCAACATTTGGGAGTCCTTTAACCCCACAGTCAGTTCATCCTCCAAGTCCTTTGTAACGAAATTAGCTCCAGTCTCCTTGCTTCCCCCAGTGGAGGTTGGGCAGGGAGGTCACGGCTGAGGGCAAAGACAAGGGTCTTCCAGGCCCTTGCAGACATTGTAAAGAGTGGGCCCTCGATCTGCTCTCAGGGCATCCCCATGGGGTCAATGGTTTGAAATGCCCAGCTGTTCTGCGCCCGGAACTAGTTGCAGGTTGAAAAGCTCATGGGGGCGGATGCACTGCTCCTGTACGGGTCCCTGTGAGTCAGCATGAAGTCGGTGGCCATGGGTTTGTTTTGGTTGGCCCCTGGTCTGCTCTCGTGGCCTTCCAACAGTCTGCCGCAGGCTTCCCACTCATCCAGCTGCCCTGGGAGTCGGGAAAGTGCACCAAAGGCATGTGCTGCCTACTCTGAGAAGGGGGTGATTTTGTTTGGCCTTGGGGTGGTTTTAAGCCAGGTGTGGCTAGAGCCCCCAGGCTTAGTTGTTGAAGGTGGGCATTGCCCTACCCTAGTCCTTCTAGGAGAGGAAGTAGAAAAGTATAAAACAAAACCGAAGTGAGGTCGGTGGACTCCCTTCTAAGTTGTCACTGCCCACCTGGTCCTCTGCCGTCCTGTCCATCTCTGACTGCTGCTGTTGAGAGGGACAGCTCCTTCTCCAGGACCCCCCACCCCACCCCCACTCCTCAGATGTACTCTCTCGGACCTCCACACAAGCTTCTTCTGTTTTTCTAGCTTCAGGGTCTTAAATTAATCAGTTAGGGTTCTCAGTAATGTTAGGGTTAGCAAGACATCAGTCCTTGGCTTTGCACAAGAAGTAATTCACACTGAAGCCGGGTTTGGTCTTTCAAGTGAGGTTTTAATTTTTTTAATCTTTTAATAAAGGATAGATGTTTCAGGGGTTACAGTAAAATGGACAAGAGAGAGAGAAAGAAAGAGAATGAATTCCATATAGCTGTGTGCAGCCAGGGTCCGGCTACTCTGTGTAGGAGCCACTGGGAGAGAGCTGGTCATGTCAAAGTTTCTGGCTTTTTCAAGGCCCATTGGGAGGCATGGCCAACAATACAATTAACCCAATTGGCTGAATTAAATTCACCTGCTTCGATCCAGGTGCTGCACGATCCACTTAGGTGTACCACCCCTTCCTGGCCTGGAGCTCTAATTTCTGAACATGCCCCATGGACATCCTGGTCCCTGTTCTAGCTACCTAACAATCCTACCTGCCCCCTCCACATCCCCCACTGTCTCCTATCCCACATTGCATCTCTAGCCGTCCTTGAAGTTCATTTCTCAACATCTTGTTCTTTTTCTCCTCCAGATAACATTGCTGTGGGCTACCCAGCTTTTCCTTCCCACCCCCACGCCCCTATAAGGGGATACTGATTTAAGGAGGAAGTGGACTTGCTTCCAAAGCAGAAGGAGGAAGTTTTAGGGTTAGTGAAAAAATAAAAATTAAAAAAAAAAAATCTAGAAGACCTACCACATTCGCTCCTGCCTCTGGGGCAGCAGGTTGGATCAGATGTCGTGTAAGCCAGTGTTGACCCCGTTGGACAGAGTGGGACTTACTCCCTCGGGTTCCCAGGGCAGTGACTCTTTATGGGAGCAGAAAGCCTCCCCTCTCTCCTGAGGAACAGCTGGTGGGTTTGAACCCCCGGGCTGGTGGTTCAGCAAGCCCAACTCATCACCGCGAAGCCAACACAGCTCCTGCAAACTTGCTGAGGGCGTCTCATTTGTGAAACCAACCACTGTAAGCACAGCACAATGAAGACAGCACCCCCCCCCCTTTCCGAGCTCCAACGTAGAGGATCCCCCGCCCCCATCCTTGTCTCCGACAACTCTCAGGTTCTCTTAGGTCTCTTGACTCTTCAGGGTTGACTGGTGGTGGTCATTCTACTGCCTTGTGCTGGAGGGAGTCAGGAGAGCCCGAAAGGGGACAGGTGACTAACTGCATCACTCCATGGGGAGGAGGACACAGAGCCCTCTTGCCAACTTTCCCTGGAACAGTCTTCCGTCCTCAGCGTCTGTCAGCTTCTCTTTTGGAAGAGCAGCGCCCAAACGTCACTGATGGATGCGCTCTGCCTGGATGGTGCGTGGCAGCCATCGCTCGTTAACCTGCACACTGACTTCTTGTGTCTGGTTGGCTTTGAAGAGGTCCAACCCCTGGAGTCCCACAGCCGCTGAGAAGAAAGTCCGCTCTACTTCTGAGCCCTTTTTTCTTCATACTTGGGCCCCCCTCCAGTAGACCCCATCCCCCCTTCCCCAATTATTGACAGCTAGTTACTTGAATTACATGCAACCTTGTTACTCCAGATGCCGAGGGAACAACGTGCTTTCTGGGAGGTGGGGGGCAGGGGTTATTTTTTTCTTCTTCGGTCTGAGTGGCATTCAAGTGTATTCTCGACATCTCTTGAGAGAGGTGCTCGGGAATTCCCCCAAATTTACTCAGACTTCCACACAAGCTTCTTCCTGTTTCTTCCTTTCAGGATCTTAAATTATTCTACCCGCCCCCTCCACATGCCCCGCTGTATCCCCATGTGATCGTAACTCATCTTCTGCTACCTCCTGGGCAAGTGCTCCCTCTACGTCGGCTGAGGAGTAGATGAGCTTTTATAAGTAGCGTGGCTTTGCACAGATCTTTCAGGGAAGAGCTATCGCCTAAATCTGGGATTTTTCTGGTATCCTAATCCTGGGTCACTGTGAGTTGCCGTTGACTCGATGTGCCTGTGAGAGTGCGGGAGGAGAGAATGAAGGTATTTCCGTGGTGTAGAACATTGAGGTCCATTGAGTGTGTGATGCAAGGCGGGCTAGGGCCACCTCCTATGTTCCCAGGACAGCAGTTCTCAACCTGTGAGTCGTGACCCCTTTGGGTCATAACAGGAGCAAAATCATAGCGGTGAAGTAGCAGCGAAAACAACTTTATGGTTGGGGGAGTCAGCAGAACATGATGAACTATATTAAAGGGTCACAGCATTAGGAAGGTTGAGAACCCCTGTTGTAAGATATGCGGGCCCACAGGTTGTCTCTTGTGGGTCTTCTTCCGACTCATGCATCATTTCCCCACAATGGGGAATCAGTAGCCACACGCATATGCCTGCAGGAGCTAACATACCACATCCACATTTTTTTTGTGGGGGGGCATCACTGCCCTCAGGTGGTGGGAGTAGGAGGCCCAGCCTTTACTCTGTGGAGCTGGAATCGAACCTCCATCCCAGTGGGCCGCAGTCCCGCGCACAACCACTACGCCACCGGGGCTCAGCCCGTACCACATTCTTAGCTTAGCTTACCACGTTGTTACTGTGGTCAGGCTGAGCCCTTGCTCACAAACGCCTATCAGATAACAGCTTAGTATAGAAGTTTCAAGGTCTGGAAGAACTACTCCTTTCCAGTTAAAAGCACCCCTTGGCCAAGCTGATGGTGACTCACCATGCTGGGGTGTGGCGGGGGGGGGGGGCGGAGGAGATGGCAGCAGGGGAGCATGGTTTGAATTCCTGAGCTGCACTACTGGCCTGCCTAAAGCTTCTAAGGTCAAAACCCCAAGTGGGGAGCAGTCTTTGGACGCAGCTGTCTCTTCGCCCTGTGACACGTGTTTCATCTTGTCATGACTGCCCCTTGACAAACTCCTCGGGGAGACAGGTGCTAGCTTTCTTCTCTGCTTCTGTCACCCTGGGAACCAAGCCAGTTATTACTCAGTGGACTGTCACCCTCCCTCGGTAGCCCGGTGCTCCACAGGTTTCGATGATGGAGCTTCAGAAGGAGATTGCCAGACCTTCCTTCTGAGGTGCCTCTGAACGGACTGGAGCCTGCAGCCTTTTCTTGGTGGGGCGGGTGGGGGTGGGGAGAGGGCGCTCGCAGTTGAGCATGTTGACTGCACACACACACACACACACACACACACACACACACACTCCCCCCACCCCCAGGAATCCTCTTACTCTGTAGGAGGGACTTAAAGCCCCTTGAACCACGACATTTTATTCCCAGTGTGAGCCACTCTGTCCACTTTTGGTTTTATCTTGTTGCCTCAGTATATTTGACATGAAGCTAAAGAAAAAAAAATCATTTTAATTGGGAAGGTCTTGCAGGTCTTACAACAGTCTCTGCGTCATTTGTACCAAGCACATTTGCACATATATATTGCCATCATCATTTCCCAAGCATTTTCTTTCTACTCATCCCTTGGTATCAGCTCCTCTTTTTTCTCCCCCTTCCTCTTCCACCCTTGTGACCCTTTGATAACATGTAAATTACTATTATTATTTCATGAAATGTTATCTAAGCCTCCCCTTAACCTTCGTTCTGAAGACATGGTGACACTCTTGGTCAAACCAGAACACAGTGTAAAGTAAGACCTGAAGCTTATTGACTTACTGGAGTCAAAGCTGACTCACCGTGACCCTCTAGGACAGGGAAGACTCTCTCTGTGGGTTTCTGAGACGGTCACTCTTGGAAGGACTAGAAAACCTCATCCTTTCCCCTTCCTGCGGCAGCTGGGTTCAAACTGCTGAGCTTGTGGTTAACAGGCCAATCTGTAATCCGTTGACCAGGGCTCCTTATTTGTCTAGTCTCTGGATTTCAGTGAGGGAAGCTCACAACCACACAGACTTTTGATGGCCTCTCAGTTGATTCGTATTGAGCTTATCCTTAGGGTACTTTCCATTGTACCATCTTCATCTGGTTTTCATGCATTTCCCCCTGTAACTCTCAGCATAAAATTATATATTTTGCCCTTGTTTCATCTTGGTATCTTTATTCTTATTTATTTTTAAATATTATTATTAATTGGGAGTTAATACAGTTATTGTTCCAGAGTTCACAGTCTAGCAGAATTATGCATTTGCGTCCGTCCGCCATCAGTTTCCAAATCTTCTTTTCTTCCTGGACTCCTTGACATCATCTCCCCTCCTTTTTTTTTTTTAAGGCCCCCCCCATCTTATCTGTAATCTCTGGTTCCAGTTGGAGGGTTGTTCTTTTCCTGATTCTCTCTAGTACTTAATTATCTAATTAGTTGGTCATCTGCATGCTTGATCCGCATGCCTTATCCAAGTGGTTGATAAGCAGGGTCACCTTGCCGGGATCCAGGACAGAAGGGAAGGCTGTAGGCTTCTGGGAGCTCCTGGGTTGTTGTACAGGGTTTGAGGTTGATCCGGGCCCAGCAGCCCCAACTTACCAACCCATTCAGTTTGCCCTTGTGGCTCTTTGTGTGAGCCACAAGATCAAGTGAGGTCTTTTCTGAAGTCCAGGTAAATTGTGTCTCTGACTTTCTGCGTTATGTACTTGTGTGTTGTGGGTTGAATTGAATGCCCTAGACAAAGATATTCGTGACCTCTCAGTACTGACGGACGTAGCTTTGTTTGGAAATGAAGCCTTGGCAGATGGTCTCAGGCCCAGATCCACCACATCCACCACAGTGAACCCGCCTTCGATGGTTCGGAGCCCCATTCAAAAAGGGACACTCCAATGGGCAGAAGACACGGGGACCGAAGAAGATACAAGGCAGAGAGAGACTGGAGTGATGTCATCTGGAGTCCAGGAAGTACCGGGATTGCCTGTAGCAGTCCTGCAACTTCCTGCGTGACCAGTGAGGAGCTTGGCGGCCCTCGTACTTGAAGTCCTGAGCCAAAAGAACTTGAGAGGGTCAATCTGAAAGGGGAGACGCGCTGCCTTCCTGGTCCAGCCTTTCCTGTTCCCCAACCTGTGTTTACGTGGCTCCAGGTCTTAACACACTCAGACTTAACGGAGGACGGTGATCAGCAGGACTGTGGACTTAAGGGATTTAGGAAATTAGCCCCTAGATGAAGACCGAGAGTGTGTCTTGTGCCCTGGGGGTTGGCCTGGGAACCAGGCCTGGACACCTGGCAGCGTCGAGTTGTCCAGTAGCTGCTCGGCCACGGTGTTACATGGCGTCCTCGGCACAGGCTATTGGCTGAATCCCACACACTCTTCTAGTGAGAGCCTTAGGGCTGAGGGGTGGGAGGCAGGCAGGAGTGAGGGCTTGGGAGCATTTCTTAGAATGAAATTCCAGAGCTTCAACACGTGGAATGGGCATTTCTGTTTCCTCTTGGAAGAGGGTACAAGCAAAATGTGGGTAGCAGAGGCCAACACTCTGGAGGCCCTGCCAGATGTGGCCCCGGCAGAGGCCGGGATTACCATCTGCAGAGAGGCAGTTGCTTTGTTGGTTCACAAGCCCTGGTGGAGCTGGTGGGCAGCCCGTGCTGGGTGTGCCGCACAAGCAGGCAGGCCGGCTTGTGAGAGACCCGGGCGGTCTAGAAGGCCAGTCGCTCTGCTCTGGAACACGACCCTGTGTCAGGCCGATGGTAGGATGTGATGTGCAGGTCGGAACACTTCCTAGATCATGCCCCGATTTCCTCCTCCTGGATTTGCTGTCTGTCTGCTCTCTCAGGCCTACATTGGGCAGGAAACCCGAACCTCCTTCCCCAGGCAAGGCAGTCCTCCGTTAGTGGTAGTATTTGGTAGTGGATTTTGGTAGTATTTTGGTAGTATTGGTAGTGGATGGATGGATTGTGATAAGATTTGTATGAGCACCCAATAAAAGAATTTGGGGGGGCATCACTGACCTCTGGTGGTGGGAGTAGGAGGCCCAGCCTTTGCTCCTGTGGAGCTGGAATTGAACCTCCATCCCAGTGGGCCGCAGTCCTGCGCACAACCACTGCGCCACCGGGGCTCAGCCCCCAATAAAAGAATTAAAAAAAAAAAAAACTCTTCCTAAAAGCAAAACAAAAGTAAAAAGAGTTGTCTCTTTATAGGCGAGGAAACGTTTATGGATGCACCTTGCAAGTGGACTTTTAGTGGATCAAGAGAGGGGGGGAGGCATCCCTATATATTAATATACACATATACATATGCACATGAATACCTACATGTGTAGAATCTAGAGTAGGTCACCAGAGGAATGATGACATTGTCTTGACACTCTAATGACAACGGAAAGTCTGAAACTAAAAGCATCGGAGTGAATCTTTTAAGGTCGGGGGTCGGCATCACTGCCCTCTGGTGGGTGTGGGAGAGCTGCTGCTGGATTTGAACTGCCAACCCTGTGGGCCGCAGTCCTTCACACAACCACCATGCCACTGGGGCTCAGCCCCAGTATTTTGTTTTTATTTGGTTCTGATCCTAAGCAGATGACTCGAGAGCCCTAGGCCAGGGGGTGTGCTGAAAGGGCTGTGCTGGAAAGTCAGAATGCCTCTTGTCCCGTTGAATACATTCAGAAAGCAGTGGGGCCATAGAGAGATGCCGTGGAGGACTCCAGCTGGAGAAAGCCTCTCGGTGCACAACTCCTGTGGCCACCTTATTCGACGGAGGAGAAAGTAGAAGCCCTGAACGGGGACACGGAATTGCTCAAGATCCCACTGCCCGAGGGAGCAGGGAGCCAGGACGAGGCTCCTGTTGGCTGGCTTTGTTGATATCTGGACTTCTGACTTGTCCCTCTCCACGCGCTGCCCCTGGATGATGGTACTGGTGAAGAATATTGCATCTACAACAGACTGCCAAGCAAAAGGACCGTCGGTCTCAGCAGTGGTGACAGCCAGCGGTTGCTCCTTGTTAAGGGAGATGGTGAGGCTTCGTCTCATTATCTGGACGTGTTCAAGGAGGGCCCAGCCCTCCGGAGGAAGGACATCGTGCCTGCTCAAGCCAGTGAAAAACAGGAAGACCTCCGACAAGATAGCCATGCCCATGAGCATAGGCATAGCAAGGACTGCATAGAAGGCGCAGGGCCAGGCATGCTTGGTGGCACACAAGGCCACCGTGAGTTAGCATGAGTGCCATGGCCCCTCCCCGTCCCACTGCATGGCCACCCACCGGTTAGAACCTTCAAGGTCTCACAGGTGCTGAATGCAGGAGAGCTGAGGAAAGGGCCTGCCTGATTCCTGGCACTTGGGCAGAAGGGGATGTCTCCAGGGGCGAGCCTGCCGAATCCTAACCTTGGCATTGGGAACTAGGCTGCTCAGAGGCACTTAAAGTTATTGTACACCTCAGGCATCTGAGAACTAGTCAGCTTAAAATGCTGCCTCACTTTCTTTGAACTCCTTTGGTCTCAGAATAAGGAATGACCTTAAAAGATTCACTCCGATGCTTTTAGTTTCAGACTTTCCGTTGTCATTAGCGTGTCAAGACAATGTCATCATTCCTCTGGTGACCTACTCTAGATTCTACACATGTAGGTATTCATGTGCATATGTATATGTGTATATTAATATATAGGGATGCATCCCCCCCTCTCTTGATCCACTAAAAGTCCACTTGCAAGGTGCATCCATAAACGTTTCCATAAACGTTTCCTCGCCTATAAAGAGACAACTCTTTTTACTTTTGTTTTGCTTTTAGGAAGAGTTTTTTTTTTTTTTAATTCTTTTATTGGGGGCTGAGCCCCGGTGGCGCAGTGGTTGTGCGCAGGACTGCAGCCCACTGGGATGGAGGTTCAATTCCAGCTCCACAGGAGCAAAGGCTGGACCTCCTACTCCCACCACCAGAGGTCAGTGATGCCCCCCCCAAATTCTTTTATTGGGTGCTCATACAAATCTTATCACAATCCATCCATCCATCCATCGTATGCAAAGCACATTTGTACTTTTTTTTTTTGTGGCATCACTGCCCTGGTGGGAGTAGGAGGCCCAGCCTTGCTCCTAGAGAGCTGCTGCTGGATTTGAACTGTCAACCCTGTGGGTCGCAGTCCCGCACACAACCACTAGGCTACTGGGGCTCAGCCCACATTTGTACTTTTGTTCCCATCATCATTCTCAAAACACTTGCTTTCTACTTATGCCCTTGGTATCAGCTCCAGAGGAGTCTTTTCAGTGATTCATTCACTGAATGAATGAGTCCACACACGTTGGTGGGTCACGCACTCTGGATTACATATAAAAGAGGATAAGCCTGGAGGGACCCACATCTCCAGGGGAGACAGAGGCACAAGTAGCAGAGATATACAGTGGTGTAAATATCCTAGAAAAGGCACCTTGAAGCTGCTGTGGGCGTTTGGAAAAGATGAGCCAGTTCTACCCGGAAGTGATAACCGAGTTGAGCCTTGAAGTCTGAAAGATTTTACTGAGGAGGGGAGGGGAAGGGAGGCAAAGAGGGAGGGGGAGAGGAGAGCCATTCAAATAAAGCTAACAGCACGGGCAGTCTCACTGCTGTGGAGTTCTCACTCGTGATGACTCCGCAGGGCAGGGTAGAACGGTCCCTGTGAGCAACTGATGGTTTTGAACTGCCAACCTTGTGATTAGCAACCAACCCTGGGCCAGGGCTCCTCCAGCACAGACAATAGGAGAAGGGACAGGAACAATGCAGGCAGTTTCCAGAGAACCCTGCTGTGGTTGTGCTTATAATGGGCTGGTGGCAGCAAACAACTGGGGGGAGGAGATGAGGCGGACTAAGCTTTGGGATCTCGGTGATCCTGCAGTGAGGGGCTCAGCTGAGTCACACTGCCTGTGTGCTTGTTTAGAACAGTTTATGTTTGCTCCGGACGGTGGTTTTCAGAGGATTTTTTTCTTTCTCTTTTTAAACAATGGAGCCCTTTCTCAAACAACAGATTATACCAATTTTCAAATTGTGAAGTCTACATTTTATTGTTTTGGGTTTTTTTTTTTTAAGCAAAAGTATATATTTCAGGGCTGAGCCCCGGTGGCGTAGTGGTTGTGCGCAGGACTGCGGCCCACTGGGATGGAGGTTCAATTCCAGCAGTGGCTCCACAGAAGCAAAAGGCTGGGCCTCCTACTCCTACCACCAGAGGGCAGTGATGCCCCCCCCAAATAAATAAATAAATAAATATATATATATATATATATATATATTTTTTTTTTTTTTTTGGGCTGAGTCCCAGTGGCATAGTGGTTGTGTACAGGACTGCGGCCCACTGGGTTGGCGGTTTAAATCCAGCAGCAGCTCTCCAGGACCAAGGCTGGGCTTCCTGCTCCCACCAGAGGGCCGTGGTGCCCCACCCAAAGGAAAAAAAATAGAAAAAAAAATAGAAAAAAATATATATTTCAGGGTTTTTTTTTTAATTAAAAAAATGTTTTTTGGCTGAGCCCTGGTGGCGTAGTGGTTGTGCGCGGAACTGCGGCCCACTGGGATGGAGGTTCAATTCCGGCTCCCAGGAGCAAAGGCTGGGCCTCCTACCCACCACCAGGGCAGTGATGCCTAAAAAAATAAATAAATAAATTTAAAAAAAAATGTTTTTTAGGGGGGCTGAGCCCCGGTGGCGTAGTGGTTGTGCGTGAGACTGCGGCCCACTGGGACGGAGGTTCAATTCCAGCAGTGGGGCTGGACCTCGTACTCCCACCACTGGAGAGCAGTGATGCCAAAAAATAACGAAAAAAAAAAGTTTTTTAGAAGCACAGTTACCTGCACAGTGGAGGTGAGAGTATGGCTCTCTGTCCCTGAGTGCAAGTGCCCCACGAGAACCTCCTCACCCCGTGGGAGTTGGGCCATTCCTGGGGGCAGGCGGGCTGGCTGTGCAGTTGCGGTGGTGTGGTGGCGGTGTGTGAGCCCTGGTAATGAGAGGTGCCCTGGAACCCGGAGGGGCGTCTGCAGGGGAGCGAGCGGCCTCACAAGCAGAGTTCTGGGAAACAAACCACAGGGTGACTTTACAGGAACTTTTGGTTAATCCCACAGGCAGGACTCAGGAGGAAAAGAGAGGTCATTGCGGCTCTTCGTCCGCAAAGATAACTATGAATGACACGCAGTGGCAGCTCCAAGTCTCCTCTTTTTGTAGCACAGGAAGAACTCTTCCTTCCCCCACCCCCCACCCCCGCCCCATTCATTGAGCAAATATTTATTGCGTGTACTGACCATGAGCTGGGTCTTATATAGGAAGGGCAGGAAATAACAGTGGTTTGTGAAACACTCCAGGTTCTTAGTTTTAAAGAACTCAACCAAGGAGGGCGGCTGACATTAAACAAGTCATCGCACACACAGATGTGCACATCAGGGTGAGTGCTGGTGTTTAGATTAGAGGAGGAGGGGATCGTCAAGCTGAAACAAGATGAGAGGCCATCTTTTGGGAACTGATCAGCAGGAGAAGGCAGGAAGTGGGTTGAGAGGAAGCTGAAGACAGGCCTGGTAGGGAAGCCGGGAGAGAACTGGGGGTCTATCCGAAGTGCCTTGGGTTAAACAGGAAGTGACCAGATCTGGTATAGAAAGGTGATTCAGACCTCTCTCTGGAGGGCCAAGAGGGGAAACTGAGCCTGGGGGGCTTGTACAGGAATTAAGATGAGAGATTGAAGCAAGTATAGAAAAGTGGACAGAGAAAGCTACGTTTCAAAAACAACTGTCTAGAGTGGGTGAGTGGATTGGACGTGTGGAGCAAGCGGAGAGGTGGGGAGACTGGGGGATGACGCTCAGGCGTCTGGAGTCAGCACGCATGACCGTGACTGGCTTCTGCTGTTGTCAGTGCCTCCCAGTTAAAGGAAATCAAAGTTTGCAGCGGCTCTGGCTGTCTCATGAGTGGGACCCCACCCCCACCCCTCGCATGATGCTGTTCTCCATTCTCACCGAGGGCTGGGCCGGAGGGGCCGCTGTAACCACGGGGCGTCGCTAGGGGGAGCATGGCCTGCATTCTGTGTCTGGTCTGGAGGGTTTGCTGAGGATTGACTAGGGAGCCTGGTCACAGCCTCCATCAGTTCTTGCTCTCCCTCCCCACTGCTGAGGGGTCGAGCTCAGTCCATGTGAGCTGCTGTTAGTCCTAGAGCCGTGAAGGCTGCCACCTTGTCGAAATGAGCGGGCTCCGGCTGCTGCTCAGCGTGGAGGCTGGGCAGGTGGAACGCGGAAACCTGGGATTTGGTGACTGTAGTCCGGAACAGGCAGAGAGGAAGCTTGGAGACCTGGGTTTGCATTTATCCTTCCATCTCATCGTCCTCTGTCGACCTGGGACACTTGAATCTACCTGGGAGGAACTCCAGAGCTGAGGCTTTGGGCCAGTGTGAGCTTTTATGGGGGAGTGACTAGGTATGTCCCCTTTGAAGGCCTGATTGCAGCACTCAAACGACAGCATCCAGACATTTATGCTGCCCCCTCCTTTCCTGTTGGAGCCACACTGGGGAAAGATCCAGCCCGCTAGGTCCTCATCTTGCCTGGGGACTAAGTGCCTGGCCTTTCTTCTGCTCTCTCTCCTGGCAGTGGTTGAAGAGCCGTGGCGATGGATAAAGGAAGACGTTCTTAGCTCAGGGCTTGACCTCAGGGAGTTCTTTCACTGCCTCCTCCCTTCCTGCGCTCCCCTCAGCCTTGCGAGTTGTCCGACAGATAAGATTTATACCCGTGGAAATGGGGAGGATAGGTGACTTGCCCAAGGCCACATGGCTCCTAGCCGGGGGTGGGGGAGGGGGGGAGAGGAGAGAGAGAGAGAGAGATGCTGTGTGAGAGAGAGAGAGAGAGAGAGAGAGAGAGAGAGAGAGAGAAGCTGTTAAGGTCAACTGCACCCTGTGCTGACTCTGCTGGAAGGTCTAGAAGAGCCTGGGAGGCTTCCAGGCTATTTCTAGACACATGACTTTCTTGTTCTGTGAACGGAAACAAATGGTTTGATTTCCCGCTGAAAGGTTTTCAATGTATCAGGTTAAGTATGAAGATGTCCGTCTAGAGAGGAGCCTGTCAGGGTGCAGTGTCGCCACGATGAAGCATGCAATTTCCCTCTATTTCAGAATTGTTTCCCCCTTCCCCCCCCCCACTATCATGATCCCAATTCCACCTTACAAATCTGGCTAAACCGGGGGATATTCACTGATACAGACAGGAACCGGAAACCTGGGGTGCCCAGGGCAGATGATTCCTTCAGGACCAGGGGTGAGAGTGGGGATACTGGGAGGGTAGAGGGGAAGGTAGGGTAGGAAGGGGGAGCCAATTATAAGGATCTACATAGACTATAACCTCCTCCCTGGAGGATGGACAGCAGAAAGGTGGGTGAAGGGAGATGTCGGACAGTGTAATAAGACATGACAAAATAATAATTTCTAAATTATCAAGTGTTCATGAGGGAGGGGTGGCGGGGAGGGAGGGGAAAAGTGAGCTGCTGATACCAAGGGCTCAAGTGGAAAGCAAATGTTTTGAGAACGAAGAGGGAAACAAATATACAAATGTGCTTGGCACAATGAATATATGTATGGATTGTGATAAGCGTTGCACGAGCCCCCAATAAAGTAATTAAAAAGAAGATAGAAAAGTCAGTCTTAACTGAGCAAACAAGACAAGATATATCCTACTGCGCTGGAAAAGTGTGCAGTGATGTGTCGCTACCAGTAAGGGTTTCCCCGCCACGTGGTTGTGTTCTAGAGTTCATGCCTTCTACCACAGAACTTGCCCATCTGGACTGCATCGCTGCATGACCTAAAAATCTGCACTTTCCCCTTGGCACCCGCTAGTTTATCTGATAACTCCTTATCAAGAAGTTGTGTGTTTTTCAAGGGCAGATGAGAGTGTGCTGTAGCGGAAAGTTCTGTACTGGCTTCAGGGGTCACTGACCTGGCCCCTCTCCTCGTTGTCCCCTGCCTGCCTAACGAACCGTATACACGGTGGGCCACGCAGCGGAGCTCCAGTTTTCCCATCTCTGAAAAACGGCAACCGTGAAGCATCCGGTGTGTTCATAGATGAAGGGGGTCCCACAAAGAGCGCAGGCTGAAAGAATGTTACAAAATGGAAGTGCACAACTATTTCCTAGGCGATTTCCACCATGATGTGTGTATGTGGGTGGGGGGATGCTCTCAGATGGATGTGCTTATGTACAATTGCCTGTTGATATGTGTGAACTATGGCAGGATATGTAAATTATGTGACAATAAGGGGCTGAGCCCTGGTGGCGTAGTGGTTGTGCACGGGACTGCCGGCCCACTGGGATGGAGGTTCAATGCCAGCAGCGGCTCCACAGGAGCAAAGGCTGGGCTTCTTACTCTTACCACCAGAGGGCAGTGATGCCCCACCCCCAAGAAACAAAAACAAAACAAAACACAAATAAATTATGTGACAGTAAAGCTGTTGCGGGAAACATAGGCGTGTACTTGTCGTCATCGTCAGACCCCATGGCATCCTAGCTGTCTGGTGGACAACAGAAATAGCGCCTGGTCTTGTACCTCTCTGACCATCATCGTGCTTGAGGTCCCTGGAGGTCCTCCTCTTTGCTGTGCTGCCTGCCTGCCGCCCCTAAACTCAGAGGACCTACTCTGCCAGGTCCCACGCGTGTACCAACCCTCGGAGGGCAACAGCAGCTGGCATGAACGCTATAGCTGGGGCTGTGTCTCTCGTGCCTGGTGCCTGCACTAGGACTCTGAAGTTGCCCATGACTCTGCCCTAACCCAGTCTTTTTTCCCGCCCATTCTAGGAAGATGAGAGCGTGCCTGGGGAGGAGCACTAGTGCCATGCGCCCCTGCACTGGTTAAAGCGTCTCCAGAGAGGCGGCAAGGTAAGCAGGGAGGAGACCAGTCCGGGCGAGCTCCTGGGATGTACGCGCGCTTCCGCCCCGGAAAACCCCAAATGCACAAACAAGTCGAGGCACTGCCTCCGAGTCCCTTTTGCCCCCTTCCCACCCTCCTCCCCGCTTAGCTCCAGCCTGCCTCCCCTCCAAGCAGCCCAGCTAGCTTACCACCCCACCCCCACCCCCACCCCCACTCCCCAGTTCTTCCAAGTTATAAAAAAAGAGACTCTAATGGGAGGAAGACAGGTCCGCTCAGTGTCTTCTCCCTGCTCCCTCTGAGCTGTTCCAGCAAGTTCCCGCGAGCAGTCCAGAGCCCCCCTTTGAGTGGAAGGGAGGTAGGAGGTGTGGAACGCGGGCAAAAACTTGTGCTGATCCAAGGAGCGTGCTGGGTTTCATGGAAGCCTCCCAGAACTGAGAGAGAGGAGAGAGAGAGATGGTCGGGAGGAGGAAGCTGGGGTAAAAGGGGAGAGAGACAGGGAGGTCGCTCGCTGGGGTGGGGAAGTGAGAGAGCCGCCTGCGAGTGAGCCAGCGCCTGGAAGGAGAGAGAGAGCTCGGAGTGAGCTCAGGAGAGAGAACGAGAGGCCGGCGGTGGAGAACAGGGTCTCCATGACAACTGGCCTGGCCGGCTGGCCGCGCGCTCGCTGAGCTCAGTTGGCTCGGCGGAGCCCCGCGGAAGGTCAGAGGAAGGAGCTGTGGGAAGCGCTCAGCAGGTAGCGGAGCTGAAGCCAGTGAGTGTGGGGGCCCGGGGCTCGCCATCAGACCGCGGCGTGAGCCCGCCTCTGCCGAGCATGGAGCGGGCAGGAAGGCACCGGGACCTTCAGGTAAGGGCCGTCCTCCCTCCTTCCCTGGCCAGTCTCGGCTGTTTTCCCGGGAGGCAGCACGCCGCCCCGCCGCCGCCGCCGCCACCGCCGCCACTCAGGCTTTGGGGCTCTGGGATGATGTCATGCCCCGGCAGTTGGATTCTATTAGCTCACGAAGGGAAAAGGCAAGTTCGCTTGCCTTTGCAGATGGAGCGGAGCTCACGCTGGCGGGCTCCGACGTGTTGTTTTTGTCTTCCCCATAGACATCATCCTCTTGTTTGTATCCAGCGCCGAGGGCACCCGCCTTGTCCCAGCCTCCCCTGCTACAGCAGAAAAGCGCCGCTCTCCCCTGCAGCAGTGTGTTTGGGGCTCTGGAAACTTTCTTGCCCATGGAGTGCTTCGGGTTGTCCTCATGAACACTGTCTGTTTTGTCTCCCGGTGCTCCTCTGACCTGTAGGGAAGAGAAACACACACACACACACACACACACACACACACACACACACACACCCCTAATTAAGCTCAGGGAGGCTTCTCGTGCCAGTTCAGGGCCCTGTGGAGCGTGACTGGAACAGGGAGACTACTTACTGTACGACTAGCTGTGCAAAGGGTGTCTCCGTGGTGAGGTATGGGGCAGAGGGTGTCCCTTCGTTCATAAGATTGGTCACACACTTTCCTAGGAGATGAATGACCTGGGGAAGGAAGTTTCTTGGGCCGGGGGACCGGCAAAGAGCTGCGCCTCCAGATGTTTCAGTCTGATGTTCTCTGCCAGCTGCTGAGAGCCACGGAGGCCCAGGAGCTACGAAATAGTGCGGCCGAGACTGGTGAATTCCTCCGGTTACTGTTTCAACCGAATGTCAGGGCACGCCAGCAGCCACATGCGTCCACCGTCTGCTCGGCTGGTGCTGTGCTTTGGGAAGAAAACTTGTGCTGACCTAGGGGACACGGTGGGCGAGGTGTGCCCTGTCGGGGACACAGGGTCCAGCGGTGGGAGGTAAGCGCAGCTCAGTGTGTGCCCAGAAGGAAGACACTTGGCAGGCAGCTGGCCTGGCAGCAGTGTGATTGCGGTGGCTTCAGAGGGCACCTCCCACCCTGGTGACTGGTGAAGCAGTCTGCCTCTGCTTCAGCCATGTTACAAGTCTTGAGCGTGCCCCTGACCCTCAGCAGACTACAGATGCCTTCGCTTTCTCCGTGGGCCGAGGGAACAGCTGCCGTCCCGGCTCCTCAGTTTTTCTTCTTGAACTTTCTGAACAGAGTGCCTTCTGTATTTTGGCAAACAATGGGGGGAGGGGCACGCTCCTGATGCACTCTGGGTCAGCTTGCCAATGCAAGCATTGGCCTTGTCCCCAGGGCTGGCTCCCTGTTGTGGCCTGAGGGCCCACCGGGATGATCTCAGTGGCCTCTGGTCTCAGATGGAGCACTTCAAAAGAGATGCTCCCTTTTGCTGTATTCCAGGGATCCTCTGCTGGGCAGAAGTCTCCGTACTTGGGTGGTGGTGGTGGGGAGGATGGCGGGGGAGAGGCGACGGAGCACTGTGGGTCAGGACCTGACTTGGGGGGATTGCGACGAGGGAGGAGGAGAAGGCGGCGACCATTCTGAGCCTGAGCTCCTCAGTGGGCGATGCAAAAGCAGGTCCACGTCTTCTCGACTCTGCGTGCACATGGCTGGGACGGGGTGGCTGAGGGGGTGTGTGTTGGGCTCACTGCACGGTCAGCAGCACGGCAAGTCCTCCAGCTCTTACTCTGCAGGAGACAGATGAAGCTCGCCTTCCCAAGAAAGATTGGCAGCAGCGGGCACCCTGTACCTGGTTGCCTTGAGTTGGAACTTACTCGGGGACACACTGGAAGAGGGCGCAGCAGAAAGCCAGTCCCAAGAGATGGGCAGAAGCACCAATGGATTGTTAATGGGGGTAGAGACTTAAGCCCCGGGGGCCGGTCCTTGCCCTGTGTCTTCTGGGGTGGCTGTGAACCAGTCCTGTAACCTGTGCGCACTTCAGATATCTTGGCTGTGAGATGAAGATGATGATAGTCACCACTTCACAAGACTGTGGGGAGGAGCCACTGTGAGCATTTCCTTTGAAGTCGTTCTAAACAAGTCAAGTCCTATGTGCTAGGATCTGAGTGAATGCTCATGGAAAGACGAAGCTCACTTTTCCCTTCTCTTCTGGCTTCCCTATTTATAAAATGCCCTCTTCTGCATTTATAAATAAAGATGAGAAAGAACTCTAAAGGACTTCTTCTTCAAGATGTTAAGGGAAGCACACAGTGCTTTCTTTGGGCTTGAAAATGGAGCCCGAGCATGATAATACTCTATTCCTTCCGAGAGGAAGCTTTCCCTAAGGTACCTGGCTGATGCGTGGCCTTGGGGCTGGGCGGTATAGACAGTAGGGACTCTAGGCCTCTCTGCTTCTCCTGAGTTCTACAGCTGCCCGGTCATGGTATGTCCTACATGCCAGTAGCCGACAGAGGGCTCGGGGGCTGAGGTGGGTTCTCTCAGCCTGCTGGGTTCTGCCAGGATGGCAGAGGACCCTTTTCTTCCATTCTGGGCTCTAAGTGACAGGAAGAACTATATACCTTGCACTAACAGGGAACTACACGTGGATTAAGCGCTCATGATGTCCCCTGCAGACCAGGGAGGCGAGCAGCCTTGTTATGGTGCTGAGTGCATGCCTCGGAACATGGACTGTGGTGGATGCACTGGCTTAAAATCGAGCACCTTCTCATCCGAGCTCCCTTTTGACCCTCTTTAAAGTTGTTCTAATAGGTGTTTTGTTTTGGGGGCATCACTGCCCTCTGGTGGTGGGAATAGGAGGCGCAACCTTTGCTCCTGTGGAGCTGCTGCTGGAATTGAACCTCCATCCCAGTGGGCCACAGTCCCGCGTACAACCACTACGCCACCAGGACTCGGCCCCTGTTCTGATAGTTTTTAATATTTCCCGCTTTCTTTTCTTTTGAGGGTTTTCTGATACCTGCTGGCGTGAGCTTTTCCATTGGCTTGCTGTGTGTGTACTTCAGTGTATGAAATCCAGAACGGGCGGATCCGTAGCAATAATGACAAGAACAGTAGTTTCTTGGTGTCCAGCAGGGGCGACAGTGCGGGTGGTGGTGGAGGGGGAGCGGAACACGAGAAAGGAGAGCCTGTTGTTCTAAGATCAATTGTGGTAACGATTGTCCAGCTCTTCCTGATCCTGCCGAACCATTGAATTGTATGGCAGGTAGGCTCTGACCCACTCAAACTGTTTGAAAACAAAAACAAAAACAGGCTCCTTGAGAGCTGGGCGGCTCTTTCAGGAACCTGCCTTGCTGACGCTGGGGGGCCCAAGGGAAGGAGAGAAGGAGGAGGTGGCGATCCCAAGGGCAGAGACACTTGGTAGGATGCCATGGGTCTGTGCCAAGGAACAGAAGGAAGGGGAGGGGAGGCTCTAGACAAGGGCGTCCTGGTGGTGCCCTCATGGAGTTGTCAGGGCGCCGCACCCACAGGCTGCGCCTTTGTTGTGCAACGGGGGAAACCTGTTAGCCGTGCCCTGCAGTGGTGTCTGGGAAGAAACCCCAGAGCGGCCTGGAGTGCAGAGTTTCCTCTTTGTTAGCACAGGGCCCTGCTTCCAGGTGAGTCCTGTCACAGCAGCCTGGGAGCCCCCAGAGGATTTGTCCAGGACTCCGCTCGCTTGCTCTGAGCTGCAGCTGCTCCCCGCTCCCTGCAGCCAGTCCAGCTTCCCAGAGCTGACTCACAACTTGGATCCTTCTATGCTCCTTAAGGATTAACCAGCAAAGTAACAAAGTAACATGCCTGTTCCTACTCCCTCTCCTCTCCTTCCTTCCGGCATGCTCTTCCCGAGGAGGGGGGCGGGGGAGACACATGCTCCCCTTCTCTAAAATTAGAGTCATCAGAAGCTCCAAAGGAAGTTGGAACTTTGAAATACTTTAAAAGACTCCGCTGGGGGCACCCTTAATGCTGCCCCTCCTTCCCCCATCCCTGTCATCAGGCTTGGCTTGTCAGGATGGGCAATTGGGTGAGCCGGAGAGGGGGTGGGGTGCAGACTCCAAATATTGCGGCCAAACTGCTGACTTGGGCTTGAAAGAGGCTGTGGCCCACCCCCACCTCTGGAGAACCATAAGAACCGTTGGGGGAGGCCCACCTGACACCTGTGGGAAGGTCTCGGGTGGCCCAGGGACTGAGGGGACCCATTTTCTTGCCGTTTCTCCTCGCTGTTGACTGTCTGTCACGTGGTGAAGCCTTGCGGGGCGGGGGGAGGAGGAGAGATCGAGAGCGGTGTGTGGAGGCAGCTGAGCTCAAAGCAGACTGCACTGGAGCAGGACAAGCAGCAGCCTGGTGGGCCCTGGTGGGTGCTTTCCTTCTGTAACCCTTTGGTGACTCCAGGGGGTGGGAACATTTAAGGCAGGCGGGATTGGGGGGTGGTAGGGGGAAGGGGCAATCTGCTGGCAGGTCATTGAATTCTTTGAGTTGGAAGTACCCTGGAAAGTGGAGAAGGGGCCCAGAGGACATGAAGGGAGGTGGGGTGGGGGTGGTAATGACCATCTGTCCTGGTCTGCAGAGATTTCAAAGCCTGTGGGAAAGCGTGCATCAGGGTGCATCTTCTTGTGGGGCTGGGAGGGGAGCTGTGTGTGCATCTGTCTCAGTAAGGGGGTGGGGGAAATGCTGGGTACATCTTTTTTAGGCCACTACTGTTTTGTTGATTGGAAACCATGGAGTCTCCAGCTCTAGTTGTAGATTCTAGAAAACTCGTGCGTGGTGCGTGCGTGCATGCATGCACGTGTGTGCGCGTGTGTGTGTGTGGGGGGGGGGGGTGAGGGCAGAGGAGGGTGGTGAGTCTAGACTACCTAGCTGAAGAATTTCTCCCAAGATTCCATCTTTTATTTTCTTTGGCACTAATAAGCTGGATATACTATCGCTTAGGGCTGTTGAACCTATCACAAGACACTCTTCTAAAACAACTGCTGGGAACTTAGATTGCACCACCCATCAAAGGGAGAGTCCAATGCACCGTGTCTACAATCAAGTTCCTGACTTCTGAACCAAAGCCCACTTGTTTCTAGGGGTCATGGTTGGTTGGTTAGCTTCCCTATGCGGCCACTCCAGTTTCTCAGTGACCTAGACTCTTCTGATGTGGTCTGATCATGGAAATGGGCTTGCAGGTGAGCTCGAGGGAGACCAGGAGGGCAGCAGCACCATAGTTGAAGGACTGGATGCACCTGGGGAAACAGGACGGTGGAAGATGAAGCCTTGAGCAGAAATCCAACTATTGGAAGGAAATGGGAGAGGATCTTGGCAAGAGGACTTGGGAGAAGAGATTTTGTAGGGACAGCAGGAGTTGATAGCTCGAAGGGCGTACCCGGGCTCCGTGGGGGCCTGTATCATGTTGCTGATGGCTGGCTGGCCTGGAGACTCAGGGAGACAGCGTGGGACAGGTCTCACCATGTACTTGGGGAGCTGACCTGGGGGTGGACACCTGTTCACTTGCTCTGAGGCCGAGAGGTATTTCTGCTGTCCATGTGCTTTCTCGGTGAGTTCACGTATGTGGTCAGTGAAAGCAGAGTGGGCGGGGCCAACAGCTGGGGAGGATCCAGAGCGGCCTCAGACATGGGGCTTCCCCCCTTGATGCTGCACTTCGCTGGGCCTTGTTGGAGATGCCCCGCCCCTCCACTGAGCCTCTTTCTGTGTGGTTCAGGGAAAAGAAACAGATGTTCTGGAGTTTAGGTTTTGCTGGTGGCTTTAACGACTGTCGTCTCACGTGCTGCGGCTGGGGAAGAGAAGGAGTGTCCGCCGCGGACTGACGAAAGGCACTGCGTGAATGACGCAAGAGAGGCAACGAAAGCACAGAAACTAGGACGGTGCCAGGCCTGTGCAGCAGCCTCTCTGCCAGCGTCCTGGATGTGTGTGTGTGTGTGTGTGTGTGTGTGTGTGTGTGTGTTTAATAGGAAAAGGGGAAGACCATTATAAAGCCAGCTTTGTTTGAGGGACTGATTTGTGGGTACTCACTTAGGTCTTAAAACCTCTCATAGTGTCCCGACCACTGAGTTTTATAGATGAACTTTAAATGAAGTAACCGCAGTGTGTTTGTTCAACTATTGTTGGACATTCAGTAAGTGCCTGGGCGGGCTATGTTAGAGCAGCTCTGATGAGCCCACTGCACTTAACATGAGTATTTTATGTGCCCCGGTTAAGAGCCGGAACTTGGGATCTGACAGGCCTCCTTGGGATCTCCATGTTACTACGACATGTGAATTAGCACCGTGACCTTGGCCGAGTTGCCCCACCCCTGACTTTGAGTTGGCTCATTTGTAAGATGGGGATGATAACAGTATTGGTTTTGTAAGGGCTGTACTGCGGGTTAAATGCATGGACACGAGGAGTTTGGTAAATGAGTGGACACGTGGAGCGTTCGGTGCCTGACACACGATCAGTACTAGATAATGCTGCGGTCACGACCAATTTCAAGCAGGCGGCGCTTTGAAGAGCGCCAGGTTGCCATCTCCGAAACAGGTTGACTTGGCTACACTAGCAAGGCCAGGGCAGAGTTGTCTTCTAGAAGAAGTGGGTACTTCCCATTCTGCTCACCTTTTGGTTCTTCTGAGTTGGAACCTTCTCAATGTCACTTCAATCACTCAAGCCATCTCCAATGGAAATCAGGTACCTTCCAGGGCTGCTGCTCATCAGTCTCCTCCACCCTCCCCCCCACCCCCCGCCCCGAGGCCTGCCTGGCCTGGAAGGCCTTCACAAGGTGCCCTGGGCACCCTGGACACTGGCTGCTGCCCCAGGCAGGCTCTCTGACCTCTCCTTCCAAGGGTCCCTGCCTCTTAGTCCTTCCAGACCCACCTTCGAGTGCCGCCAGCCCCAGGGAGTTCTGGTCTGACTTCCTCTGACTGGTTGTGGGCCTCTGTGTAAATCACTGCGTGCTCACCTGTGACTCGGGGGTTAATATTGCTCATTCCAAAGGCTTACTGTAAGGATTAGCTGAGTTAATTGATAGAAAGCACCCAGGTTTAGTTCTTGGCACAGAGATGCCCCCGATACATGCCAGCTGGAGCGCTCCCTCCGATGAATGCTGCACTCTCACACAGCAGTGGGAAGAGCCCTGGTCAGGTGTCCGGCACGTTTAAATTCTAGTCCCGGCCCTACCCTCTGATTTGCTGTGTAAGTGACAAAAAAAAATCTGACCCCAGTACCCTGGATGATCGAAGGGCGAGTAAGTTAGCTTCTCTGGACTTTAATTTCTCCTAAACCAGTGGTTCTCAACCTCCCGAATGCCGTGACCCTTTTCATACTGTTCTTCATGTTGTGGTGACCCCCTCCCCCGCCCCTGCCAAACCACAACATTATTTTCATTGCTGCTTCATCACTGCCATTTTGCTACTGTCGGGATTCAGGTGACCCCTGTGAAAGGGCCGCCTGACCCCCAAAGGGGTGGCAACTCACAGGTTGAGAACCGCTGCTGTAAGCACTGGGCAAAAACCATGTGTTCTCATTGAGGTCCTGACCCGACTCTCTAAATAGAGCCCCTGACATTCTGTGACATTGGGGATACTTTCTAGTGGCCCAAACAGTGTATTGCCATGTTACCTAATCCGGCTCACGGGGACCCCGTGGAACATGTCTGCTCTGTGCCCTAGAGACTCTCTGTCCAGGGCTGCTTGCTGGGGGAAGGACGTGGCTTCTCTGCCCACTCCAACAGGCGTGTGTTGGTCTGCTGGTCCATCTTTACGGAAGAAAACTGCCACACGGTTCTTCAGGGGCACAAACGAGTGCTTCGTCACTGCGCTACTCGTGCGCTCCACACAGACCATGTGTGCACAAAAACATTTGGGTGTAGTGCACTTAACATAGAACGTGCGTGCGTAAAAATATTTTGGTGACTTTTATGAGTTTCCTTGTAAACACAGAGTGAGTAATTTGCCAGTTTGACACTGTTGACCTTTGCAATTCCGGGACATTGATTGTGTTCATCCTGGTGTGTAATGGTTGCCCCTGTTAATCTCCACAAATTATTCTGCCACCATCACCAAAATGAAGTATTCCCCTTTCACCCCTTCTCCAGTTCACGATCACCAAATGCCAGGGTTCTGGTCTCTGCATTTGATCATAGAGTCACCAACTATTTGTCCTCTTGTGATGGACATTTCGCAGGGCGGCGTGTGTTCAGGGCCCGCCCGTGTTTGAACACGCGTCCGGACTGCGCTTCTCCTGGTAGCAGGATAACAACCCTCCACTGTGCCTGTGCGTCCACCACATGTCGGTGTAACCAGTTGGCTGTGGGCGGACACTGGAGTTGTTTCCACCTCTGGGCAGGAATCGAGTTGGAGTAAGCATTGGCTGGGAGCTTCTCTCTGCATTCCTGCTTTCAATTCTTTAGGGTTGGATGACTTTCTTTTTAAACCCCCTCCACATTGAGAGTCGGTTCTCTTTACACAAGTGCCTGGAAACTTGTTCTCGGAAGCAGTAGGCTAGGTTACAAGGAATCGTGGCCCATGTAAGCAAGAGAGGCAACTAGTCAGCCAGAAAGAGTGGATTTCCCCTAGTATCCCCGGGAAAATTCAGCGTGACAGATCTCCATAGGCTTAGACCAGCCCCAGGAATAAATACTGCCACCACTGTTCCCTTCCCTGCGCAGGGAAGATAGCAGTGTCTTTTGAGTGACCCCTTTTTGTTTAAAACTGAGAGGGGGCAACTTGATGCCTCCAGGCAAATCGATGTATTAGTGCAAGAGCCAGTCAACAAAAGGGTAATAATGCTTAGACCCTCGGCTTGGTTCAGATTGGCTTCAAATTCCGACCTTGCCCCCCTTCCTAGATCTGTAGCCATGTCATGCTCCGGTCCCTCTTCTGTAGAATGGAGCTGGGTCACAGGACTGCCTCGGAGCGATGCGGTGGGGCGGACGAGTGAAACATTCACATCGGCCTGCCTGTCGACAGCGAGGCAGTGTCGAATCAGATGTTAGTGGTCGTTGCTGGAATGATTCCCTGTCAACTACATGGTGTTGGCTTCCGAGTCCTGCCGGGAAGCGTGAGGCGATGTCCCCTAGCTCCGTCGTATCTTGGGTCGAGACCTCATAGGGGCAAAGCAGCCCTCGGTGTCCCCAGGTCACTTTGTAGGTGACGGTTAGACCATTGTCCTTGCTTTGGTTAAGAAGTGTCTACCATGGAGGGGAAGCCAGGAAGGCATGTAAGCTGAAGGACATGGCGGAACCCGTGCAGAATGGTTGTGCTGGAAGGATGGAGGGGTGGTAGAGGGGGAGCCCCAAGAAAGGCAGAAATATAAATAAAGGCGAGGGCAGAGGAGAGGTAGGGTGCTCCTGGGAAGATGATCTGACCCAAACAGTAAAGTAACTTACTTGACCCTTCCAAGATCTTACCACCACCACCACCACCACCACCCTCCCCCCAGCTCCGGGTGAGACTTGCTGCTACCCCAGTTTTGACACAGTATTGACTACTCCCAGAGGAGGGGGTCTATGAGGATGTGGCAGTCATGAGCTTATGTTTAATTTCATGATTGAGATGGTAGGGGTGGAGTCTAGCCTGTTCATCTGGAGATAGCCATTGAGTACAGAATGAGGCCTCTGTGTGGGCATGGCTTTCTCCTGAGACTTCTGGGAAATCTTGCGATATTTCCCTAATGAAGATGAGAATCTATCTCCCCAGTTCTTGGGAGTTAGTCTCAGAGAGGATGACTCACGGACAAGACAAGATGGCATTGTCTGAGGAGCTGGAGGAGAAGCCACATGGCTTTGCCCTGATGGAGCCAGACCTCTGAAACTGGAGAGGCCATGTGGAGACCCTTGCCAGCGATGAGTTGCTTCTGCCACCACTGGATGCTGTTGATAGACCCTGAGCTCTGGAAGCGAGGAGCCATGGGGAGACCCCTGCCAGCGCTGGGATTCTGCACCCACTAGCCTGTGACTTTGTGAGTTGGAAGGAGACGTTGTAGACTGATAGGGAACATATGGGCTAAAATTGGACTTATGACTTTGAACTGGACTGGGTTGGGGTGCTTTCTTAATTCCTCTTATATATAAATCGTACCCATATATCCATATGCGTATCTATGGATTTGTTTCTCTAGTCTGCCCAGACTAACACAGAAGACAAGGAGGTTCTAGCCTGTTCTAAGGAGAAATGAACAGGTCAGTATATTTCCCTTCCAGGGTCATTATAAAGCGATCTCCTTTCCCAACTGAGAGAGATGGGAACGTTGGCTGCCAATTTTAGCAGCTTGTCTTAAGTCCTTCAAATCTCCTTTGAGTGCTACCAATGCTCTCAGCTTTGTGCTCATCTCTTGTTGAAGTCGTGCCTGGAAAGGTCCTTACAGCCGTGCCAGTTTATAGGCCTGCTGAACCCCGGCGGACCTCGGACCCAGTAGGGAGCTCCTGGGAGTGGAGTGGCTGCCAAACGAGGCCCCACTCTTGGCGGAGGCTGCTGGCAAGTTCAGGTTTCTCTCCTTTAGAAGACCATCCAGTGCAGATTGGAGCCCTATGGTGGGCTCTGCAGGGGTCGCTTTCCACTCTGGAGAAACGGGGCCTTGGGGGTGCTCACAGCCACCAAGCCCTGCCTGATTCTCCTGATTGGATGGAGTACGTTGTCCTGCTGGCTCTAGAATCCACCAAAGACATTGCAGTTATGTGAAGTCCTTTGAGCAGCCGTCTGGTAGGACAGAGGTCAGCCCCCCGGGTGCGCAAGGCTGCACTCTTCACAGACACAGGCTGCAACCCCTTTTTCTCCAGAAGCCACTGGTAAGTCCGTTCGCACCACTGACCTCTTGGTTCACGGCTGAATGCATGACCGTTGCATTATCAGTGCTGCATCTAGAAGCCACCTCGGGGCCTCTGCTGATTTGCAGAGATCTGAGGACAAGGATGGAACCCTGGTGGTGGGGGAGGTGGTTACATGTAGGGCTGTGATCCGCAAGGCTGGCAGTTCAAAACCACCGGTCGCTCCACGGGAGAAAGACCGGGTTTTCTACTTCCCTAAAGAGTTACAGTCCCGGAAACTCACAGGGGCAGTCTTCCTCTGTGCTGTCAGGCCTTCGTGCGTCGGTATGGACCCGACGGCAGTGCGTGCGTGTGGCACATGTGCTGGCAGCCTGGAGCGCCGACTCCGGGAGCTCTGAAGACGTGCAAAGGAGTCTGACTGGGAAATACCTGGGGTAGCTGGGCTGCACAGTGACCGTGCCTGACGAGCCACAAGGATTGTGGCTGTGGATTCTGGAGAGGGAAGAACGCTGGGGGTCCTTGTTGTCTTCTCTTCCTCCAATCCCCTGAGTCGCCCTCCCCTGGGGTCAGACAGACCTAGAAAGACAGCTTAGGTAAGTGGTTGTTTTAGCTGGGATGGGCCACAGTGTCCTCAAGGGTTCCCAGCCCCCCCACCCCCACCCCCTTTGAGCCACAGCTGTGGTGCAGGGTTGAGTGGCCGTTGGCTTTTGGGCAGAACTAGTGGGGGTGGAGTGGGAGGTAGGTAGGGATGGGGTGGGTGGAGGTGGGGTGGGGGGGGGGGGGGGGGGGGGGGGGGGGGGGGGGGGGGGGGGGGGGGGGGGGGGGGGGGGGGGGGGGGGGGGGGGGGGGGGGGGGGGGGGGGGGGGGGGGGGGGGGAGGGTGGGTAGGTGTGGGGGTAGGGTGAAGGTGGATAGGGATGGATGGGTGAAGGTGGGTAGGGGTAGGGATGGGGTCGGGGTGGTAGGGATGGGAATGGGTGTGCGGTGGGGTGCAGGGCTGTGGATTTGGTACACTGTGAGCAAAGCACTCACAGGAAAGCAGCAGGAGTCAAATGAGAAAACAAACAAACAGAGCAACTGGAAGTCTGTTCCATTTAAATCTCATTAAATAGAGCATTTTTTAAAGGCCCCCAAATACTTTTTAAACTTCCCTTTGTACAGCTGTTTGGTCGCCTCGGGTAGGTGAAGCATTCTCTTAGATTTGGAAAGCAGGGCCGTTAGGACTTTTCGCTGGACAACACCCAAGGTCACTGTGACTGGCTGGCGGAAGCCCAGACCTGACATGCTGTAGAGACCGAAGCTGAAAACCATGGCGACCGCAGCACCTGTGACGGCCTGGCCCCTGATGGTAGTGTGTGATTTTTCACTAGAAACCTTGGGGTGACTATTTGCAGACGTTCCCCAGGGGTTGATCCTAAGTGCCCTCTCTCCCAGGGATATCATTTCCTGCTGGAGAGAGAAGGTGGGTGGGGAGAAGGTCTAACTCTCTGCCTCCTACTCTCTTGCTTCAGAACGTGTTTGAAGAAATTTATTCATTCAGTAGATTCTTTTTTTTTTTTTCTGGGGCGGGGGGAGGCATCACTGCTCTCCGGTGGTGAGAGTCGGAGGCCCAGCCCCACCTCCGTCCCAGTGGGCCGCAGTCCCGCGCACAACCACTATGCCACCGGGGCTCAGCCCCTCAGTAGATTCTTTTAAATCATTTTAATGGGGACTCTTATGGCTCTTACGACAATCCATCCATCCATTGCAGCAAGCACATTTGATGGCTATGTTGCCATCATCATTTACAAAATGTTTTCTTTCTACATGAACCCTTGGTATCAGCTTCCGCCCCCTTCTCCTCCCCTCACTCTCCCATTCTTGATAAATTATAAATTATTATTTTCATATCTTATACCTCGTGCTGTCTGTTTTTTTTTTCACACCACCAGCCTTTCATTTATTTAAACGTTCTCTTTTTATTAAATCATTTTTTTTTTGCTTTTGCTTTTATTTTATTTTTTTATTTAAAAAATCATTTTATTGAGAGAATTAAATCATTTTATTGGGGGCTCGTATAACTCTTATCACAATCCATACATTCATTCATTGTGTCTAGCACTTTTGCACATTTGTTGCCCTCATCATTCTCAAAACACTGGCTGTCTACTTGAGCCCCCGTAAACGTTGCTTTTTTTTTAAAAAAAAATTTTTATTGGCACATAATGCATGCATCAGACAATTCAATAGTTCGATCATATCAAGAGGAATTATACAATCATTGCCTCAATCAATTTAAAAACACTTTCTTGACCTTTTTGTGTGGTTTTAAAGTGAGTTGTGTAATCCCTGTCAGTCCTCGTGCTCCCTCGGCCCTTCCGCCTTCACTCTGTAGTTCTTCACGTATCCCTTCCATTTCCTGCACTGTTCCACGTGCACAGTCCTCGCCCCGGCCCTTCAGAGTGGAGCGGCAGGGAGTGATCAGTAGTCACGTCCATCAATCAGTGGTCAGTAAGAGGGAGAGATGGCCATGTGTTACATGAAGGAAATACAGTGAGGTAAAGAGAGAGCATAACGGGGACCTGAAAGCCATTTTCAAGAGGTTAGGGAAAGCCTCTGTGATCCATTTGAACCGAAGGACAAGACGAAGCCCGGCATGTGCAGATTTGGGAAAGGCGGTCAGACACCCCACTTTTTAACAATTTAACAAGGTCCCGCAGTGTCTTAAAATTAAAATAAATATATCACAATACTATTTTTGCATTCTATGAACATTTTTGTTGCTTCATATAGACCAAATTTTAAATCAAGAGCACTCCCACCCCACCCCAGCCCCGTCAATGGTGTCCGCTTAAAATCTGGTCACTTGAGATTTGGGCCAAGTGTGTACTCTGAAGAGGACCCCAAAGTAAACAGAACCTGGCATGTTGAAAGGAAGCAAGTCATCTCTGCTAGTCTCTGGAGCAGGGAGGTGTGGGCGTGTGGGGTGTTGACAGCACCCTTTTGGCCGTGACAAGGAGTTTGGAGACCCATAATGGTGAGTTGCCCTAGGTTTGTGGCACGACTTGGGAAAAATGTGGAGACTTTACGTGGATGGTTGGCTGAGAGGAACAATGAATTTATTTGTGGTGATTTAAAAAAAAAAAAAAAGGTGGGTAAGTTTCATTCCATGGTTACATTTCTAAACTCAGTTACATGAATAGATAGCCATACAGGTTTTTAACAAAATTCTACACACTTTAGGTTTATGGTATATCATTAGTAGAATGCTTCCTCTATTCTGGGCTGTGTATTACCCAGTCATTTTCATTCATAGCATTTTTACAATTGATGGTGGTCTTTTACAATTGATGGTCTTTTAACTACAGACGGTGAACGGAAGCTTAAAACAGCTAACTTGCTGCAAGTCCAAATCAGTGCAATTCTGAGACGTGTGATCTCCTACTCATATTGACATAGCCAGAGCAGTTTTCGTCGGTCCCTTAAAATATTGACTCAACAGCACCCTCCTGAATTCATGCCATATTGATTGCCCTTTTCCCGTATTCATTGGAAACTGACACGGACTTTGGATGTTTGTGAAGTTGAACGAGTTTTTTCAGTGTTCTGTGAAAGGAGGAGGACCTCATGAAACACTGCCAAGGTCATTTAATAGAAAATTGTGTGTGTGTGTGTGTGTGTGTGATGGGACTTGGGAAGCAGATCAACATCACCCCTCTTGATTTAGGGTGAGGTCTTTCTCACCTATGCTCCACAAGTAGTTAAATACTTTGGGTTGATTCTTCCTGCTTTATATTAAAGAGATAGAGTTTGACTGTAGAAAAGTGAAAGCAATTTGTGAGGAAACATCATCCAAACTCACTGCTACAGGATAGCCTGTCCCTGTCGGGCTCATCTTCCCTATGCAGGTCAAACAGCTGACTTTGTGTTTAGCAGCTCTGGATGTAGCCCCACCAGTGCACCTTGGTCAGCAGACTGGTGTTAGTAAATTAACTCTGGTTTCTTAGTGGACATGTCTCTCTCTCTGGGGGTCGCCAAGCTGGTTGGAAACACTGTGAGGACAACATTAATCAGGTCCAAACTTCCCAAGGGTTGCCCGGTGTGGTGGTCACGTACTTATGTTAATTTGATGATTGAGATGTAGGGGTGAAGTCTGGCCTGTTAATCTAGAGATAGCCATTGAGTAGCCAATGAGGCCTCCGTGTCGGCATTGGCTTTCTCCTAAGACTTCTGGGAACTCTCGTGATATTTCCCTCGTGGAGAAGTGAAGCTATCTCCCCAATTGGTGGGAGGTAGTCTTAGATACAATGAACTACGGAGAAGACAAGATGGCAGCATCCGAGAAGCTGGAGGAGCCGGAAGAGAAGCCACACGGCCTTACCCTGATGGAACCAGACCTCTGAAGCTGGCAAAGCCACGTGAAGAACCCTTCTAGTGCTGAGTTGCTTCTACCACCGGTGGATGCTGTTGATGGTCCCTGAGCCCTGGAAGTGAGGAGCCCTGGGGAGACCTCTGCCAGTGCCGGGATTCTTCACCCACTGGCCTGTGACTTCGTGAGTCAAAAGGAGATGTTATAGACTGGTATCGGGCATATGGGCTAATATCAGACTTATGACTTTGTACTGGACTGGATTGAGTTGCTTTCTTAATGTCCTATTTCTCTCTCTCTCTCTCTTTAGGGCATCACTGCCCTGGATCCTATTCCTCTTATATATAAACTGTACCCTTATATTTATATGCGAGTCTATGTATTTGTTTCTCTAATTTACCCGGACTAACACACCTGGAAACATTGACTAGTGTGTTAGAATGGATAGACTAGAGAAACAAATTCATAAACACGCATATGAATGTAAGGGGAAAGTTTATATACAAGAGGAAAGGAACATGGAGAAAGCATCCCAACCCAGTCCAAGGTCATAAGTTCGATGTTCGCCCATGTGTCTGATACCAGTCTATAATGCCTCCCTCTGATTTATGAAGCACGTCCAGTGACACCAGGACAATCACAGGCCAGTGAATGCAGAGTCTCGTGTATCCATTGGCAGTAGAAGCATCTCAGCACTGGCAGGCTTCTGGCTTCAGAGGTCTGATTTCATCAAGGTAAGCCCTTGTAGCTTCTCCGGCTCCTCTAGTTCCTAGGACTCAGGGTCTATGCTGCCATCTTGCCTAGTCAGTAGAGCGTCTCCAAGGAACTGAGTCTGATGTCAGAGGTCTCCAAGTGACTGACGGAGTCTCTTGCCTCCAAGGGGAAATGCTGAGAGATTTCCCAGAATTCTCAGGGAAAGTCATGCCCACACAGAGGTCTCATTGGCTTCTCCGATGGACAGGCTGGATTTCACCCCTACACTTCCAATCATGAAATTGATGCAAGTACATGATTGCCACAACTAGTTTATACTGACAGTTCTTTTTCTAAAAGGATTGTTCCTCTTGTGACTTTCTGAATCAAGGGCCGTCTTTGGGAGATGAAAACAACGTGCAGGGTGTTGGTAGATGCTCATTCTTCCGAGTTCATGTCATTGTGCTGGAATGGTTTTTCAAGGGCGGAGCAGGGGGAGAGTGGATTTCAGATATCCATCCCTTGCTGACCCACAGAGGGACGCCTTTTGTAAGTAATTGGATTCCACTGCCCTGTCCCCTCCAACCCTCACCCTTCATCAATGACCGGGCAGCTTAAGGAAACAGTGTCGTTGGAAAAGATTCCTTGAGAAGGCGTTTCACAGATAATCTTTTTTTGTTGTTTTGTTTTGTTTTGTTTTGGGCATCACTGCTCTCTGGTGGTGAGAGTAGGAGGCCCAGCCTTTGCTCCTGTGGAGCCGCTGCTGAACTTGAACCTCTATCCCAGTGGGCCGCAGTCCCACACACAACCACTATGCCACCCCCACACACAACCACTATGCCACCGGGGCTCAGCCCTCACAGATAATCTTTAACGCTGATTTACTGAGCAGACATTATAATGGTCTTCTCCCCCGGCCAGGATACACCGATGAGTTGAAAGAGAAGGCTAAAAGACTGGGGCCATGGGAGAACCTTGAATGGCTGGAACCCTCCAGGAATTGGGGAAATGCTGCTGTTCTAAGCAGGGGAAGAGCACAGTTGAATGTTTGTTTTTTTATAATGTATTCTGTTTTTGCGTTATTATTTTAATTTACTGTGAATTAAGTGAAGGTTTGCAGAGCACTTCATAGTTTTGTGTATGAACAATCCATGCACATTCTGATTCAATCATCCCTGATAAGAGTCCTTAAACCTATGACCCGAGGACCACATGTGACCCGCCGAGGACATTTATCCCACCCGCCAGGTGTTTTTGTCACCACTGCTGTCCTGCTTAGCAGCCGACTCATCCCAGGACCACAATGAATTTGTTCATATTTGGTTGTTTTTTTTTTAGGCATCACTGCCCTCTGGTGGTGGGAGGAGGAGACCCAGCTTTTGCTCCTGTGAGCTGGAATAGAACCTCCATCCCAGTGGCCCGCAGTCCCGTGCACAACCATGACTCCACCGGGGCTCAGCCCTTGCTTTTTCTTTTTTAAACTATAGTCTGGCCCTTCAACGGTGTGAGGGACAGTGAACTGGCCCCTTGTTTAAAAAGTTTGAGGACCCCTTGATCCATGACACCCCCCTCCATGTACCATCCCTATGCTACTTCCTCTCTGTGTCCTGTTTCCAGGCTTTCTCCTTTCCTAACCTTCCAAACTTTGTCCTTGGTAAGTGCTGCCCTTTTGATCTTAAATGGTTGGTTGTCCTGGGCTGCTTGCCACGTGTCAGCAGTCTGTAGTTTGAAACTACCCCCAGCTCCACAGGAGGAAGATATGAGGCTTTCCACTTCCTGAAAGAGTACAGTCGGGTGAAGCTTGAAGGAAGGCCGATTGTGATAGTGGGACAGGAGGAAAATAAAAGGAAATAGAGGAAAGAACTAAGAGGCAAAAGACATTTACAGAGGTATAAACAAAGGCATGTACATATGTAAATATATTAATATGTAGTGATAGGGATATGGGTCTAGGTACTACATAAACTTATAGGTTAAGTATTAAGGTAGCCAATGGACATTGGACCTCTGTTCAAGTCCTCCCTCAATGGAAGAACACTTTGTTTTAACACCTAGCATTCTGTGATACTCACCTTCTCGACAAGATTACTGAAGACGAAATGGATGCATAAGGTAATGGGGTCAAGACAACTGATGGTGCCCAGCTATTGCAAGACATAGCACTTGGGTCTTAAAGGCTTGAAGTTACACAAGCAGCCTTCTAGCACAGAAGTCACAAAGTGTACGTGGAAGAAGCACACCAACCAGTGTGGATCATGAGGTGTTGACAGGATCAGAAGACCCAAATCAACCATTTAGATGTCATAAGGGGGATCAGAATGGAGACCCAAAGCCCATCTGTAGACAATTGGACATCCCTCACAGAATAGTCACAAGGAGGGGATGAGCCAGCCAGGGTGGAGTATAGCACCCATGAAACACACAACATTCCTCTAGTTCTATAATGCCCCCCGTCCCCCACCACGACCCCAGTTCTACCTTACAAATCTGGCTAGACCAGACCATATACATTGATACAGATAACTCTCAAGATGCAGAATCCAGGCAGATAAAACCCCTCATGGCCCATAATGACAGCAACAATATCATGAGGGTGGGGGGAAGGTGGAGGAAGAAGGGAGAGAAAGTGGGAACTGATCACAATGGTCGACATACAAATCCTCCCTCCCACACACACACCTCATCTTTCTCCTGTGGACCAGGGAGTGGTTTCAAACTACAGAAATGTGGGTGAAGGGAAACATCAGACAGTGTAAAATATAAAAATATCAAGGGTTCATGAGGGTGGTGGTGGTGGGACAAAAGAGAATGATGATGGCACCCTATGATGGCACCCTGTGTACAAATGTGCTTGACACAGCGGGTAGATGTATGGATTGTGCTAAGAGTTGTAGGAGTCCAGTCTTGGAGACCCACTGGGGCAGCTCTCTTCTGACCTTAGGGTCACCCTGAGTCAGAATTGACTCATTAGCAGTGAATGAGGAATAAGCTTAGAGTAGTGGTTTTCGGATTTGAGCGTGTGCCTGCCTCCCTTGAAGCACTTGCTTCTGATTTAGAAGATACGGAGATTCTGCATCTCCCACAAGTTCCCAGGCTGTACTGATGCCTTTAGAAGGTACACACCTGAGAGAGAGAGAGGGGAGGGGAGGAATCATCCCCTTACTTTCCAGTTTACAAGTATGTATTTTAGAGTCCCTTGCTTTATGAGATCAGAAGGCCTGAAGCTAAAGCTCCCTGCCCTTAGTCAGAGTGACTCATCTCTTGATGTCCATTCTGGATGAGGTTGGTGTTGGGAATGTGTGTGTGTGGAGGGCACTTTGTTCCTTTAGGCTAGGTGACATTGTGTCAGGAAAAGCTTCCTCCCTGCGCTTCAGCACGGCCCCTTGCTGGCAGGGCGCTTTGGGAGGCCGCTCTGGTGGTTAGGCATGTTTACACAGCACGGGCCCTACAGATTATCTCTCTGGCGCAGGATTTGGATTTCAAGGGCAAAGTCCACCCAGTTGGCAGTGGATCCTGTGAGAACACCTGGGGAAGGAGGATTTCACTTGGCTTTCACTTAGCCAGGCCTCGGTGCCTCTTCCCACAGAGGTCAGGTTTTCGGCTTGTCTCTTGCCCCAGCAGGTGACTTTGGGAGTTTCTTTCTGAAGAGATGGCTGCAGGCTGTGCTCTGGGGTGGCTGCTTCAGGAACAAGGGCTGCAGGTGAGACCCCTGAGGAAGTCCTTGGCCCTGGCTTTCATGATCCTGGCATTCTCTTCCCTTGCGGTGGTGGTTTCTCCTTTGTGGTCTGTTTTCCTCCAGGCTGCCTGGTTCTTTACTGTCCGTTATTGCTCCACAGACATCCGTTTCCATGTAGGCGGGGTTTTACAGGTGATGTGGCCCATCGAGCACTCAAAGAGCGTGATAACCAGGGCAGGTATACTGGAGTCAGAGGAGGAGGCTCCCCATAGTAGGGGCCTTCCAGAGACCCTGTGCTGCCACCAGGATTGATGGCCTCAGGGTGCCCGACTGACTGTACCCCATTCCTGATCTGTTCCCATGGGCGGGCCCCGTGGTTTCGGGATGGGCCCAGGGTGTCAGAGCGAGGACTGCTTCCCCCCGCCCCAGGTCTTTTGACTTCTCCTGATTTCTGGCTTTGTGTAGGCATAAGAACTCTGATCTGTTACATTTTCAGATCATCAAACGTACCTAAAACTGACGAGGCCATTACTATTATTCTTTTTTTTTTTTGGGGGGGGGGCATCACTGCTCTGGTGGTGGGAGTAGGAGGCCCAGCCCCACTGCTGGAATTGAACCTCCGTCCCAGTGGGCCGCAGTCCCGCGCACAACCACTCCGCCACCGGGCCTCAGCCCTTCTATTATTCTTATTTTTTACTTTACTTTTTTAGCATAAGATTTAAACATGCTTAAGCCATGTATATGTAAAGCTGCACACGCCTTCTAAACCATCTTACCAAAGTCAGGCAGAATGTCAACTCGCGCCCCAGGCATACAGCTACTGTTCACTGATGGGTAACAGTGGATTTCGAGTATGTATGGGTACTTAATTTTTACAAAGAAAGGATTACACCCCCGCTGAATTTTTTTCTCGCCTGATATTTACATGTTTCCACATCCGGGCATCACAGAGAACTGTATCCCGTCTCTTCTCTTGGATGCGCAGCTTCTATGGACATGTCTGTGCGTTTTTCTCACTTTCCCATTCCAGACACTGCTGCAGTGAACATCGGTCGTACTTGTTACCAGTCCTTGCTTTTCTTTGGGTGAATTCCTAGATGGGAGGATTTCCTGGTCAAAGAGAACACTCATTGTAAAGGGCTAACAATAAATACCGCCAAGCTGCCTTCCAGAGAAGCTGCATCATTTTAATTCTTATCAGCTGCATGGCATATAAAAGGTTCCTGTTTCTGCCACACCCTGCCCCAGCTGGGTGCTATTAATCGTCATCATCTTGGCCAACCTTGATAGGCGAAAGAGATTTCTTCTTGTTGCTCTTTTGCAGATTTCTTTTAATTATTAACGAAAAGCGGCACCTTTTTATCCTAGCAAGCAGTTCTGTTTACTCTTTCATTTTTGCTCAAATATTTTGTCTTATCATTTGGTCATTCTTTTTGCTTTTCTGTCCACTGTGAGAATTTTTCCCCGCCTATTACATGAAGAATCTTTGCTGTATGTGTTACTGATCTTCCTTTTTGTCTCTTAATTGCTGATTACCTGCCAGTCACATGTTCTAAAATTGTCTGTAGGCACATGGCTGCTGTTTTCCTTCGTGGCCTTGAGTCAATTAAATTCTGTGTCCTTTGACCATTTTCACCACTCAACAGAATTTTAAGCCTAACTCGCTCATGTTTCAGTGTTTGATTTTTCACATTTAAAGCTTCACTTCGTAGTTAATCTTGTTGTAAGGAGAGAAGTAGGAATTAGAATGTTATTGATTAAAATAAACTAATACAACTTATTTTTACTCCATATTAAATTACTTCACACAGTATTTGTAAATTTTTGTTCCTTTTTGCGTCCTTGGCAATCAAGGCTGCCTGCATCAAATGCTTGTGATTTTTTTTTTTTACCCAACCCCCCCCTCCCACCCCCATGCAGAATGTACCGTCGCCACCAACAGCTTTTCCTGCAGCATCTATAGAGAACATTTCTGATTTAATTTACACAGGCATGTGTGGATAAATGGATAAAATAAAATTTAAAAATCTCTAGTGAGGGGCTGAGCCCTGGTGGCGTAGTGGTTGTGTGTGGGATTGCGGCCCACTGGGTTGGCGGTTCAAATCCAGCAGCAGCTCTCCAGCAGCAAGGCTGGGCCTCCTACTGTCACCACCAGAGGGCAGTGATGCCCCCCCCCAAAAAAAATCCCCCCAAAAATCTCTAGTGAGAGAGTAAGAGCCACCAAATGGCTCCTAGGTCTTCACTCCCCAATCCTGGCCTGATGGCTCGTTTTGTTTCTTTCTTGTTTAATATGTGATACAATAGTCTCCCTTTGCTTGTGTGTGGGGATAGTTTCATTTTTTTTCTTCTGGAAGACTTCTCAATGATCCCACTTGTGGTCGTCGCACCTCTGGGGGGAAAGACGAGGAGGCTCCTGTAAAGACTAAAAGTCAGAAACTCAAAGGGTCCCCGTCTTTCCTGTGGGGTCTCTGTGTCAGGGTCGACCCCAGGGCAGTGGGCTTTTGATGCACAGTTGCACGGAGGACCCTTGACACTGGCTGCCGACAGGCTGGCCCCTGTTCCAGGTGATGCTGCTCGGGTCAGCGCCAAGTGTGGAAGTCCTTCGGGAGCCCCATGGGCTGACTCTCTGAAAGTCGCTATCCAGGCTGCCCGTCTCAGGGTCTGCCCAGCCTTCACAGCAAGCAGGCGAGCTGTTGGCTGCCTGCACCTTTATTGACATGTTAGCCCGAGCTAACCGTGATGGACGACCCTCACCCCGACCACCACCCCGTGTCTGGGCTGGTCTACGTTCTGCCTGGCTGAGGTGGGAACTGGCGGGGCAGTGGCATGTTCGTGATGTCATGGTCAATACTGAGGAGACCCAAGGGGCTGAAGTCGGGAGGATGTTACCACTCAGAAAAGGTGTGACTCTGGGGACAGGGCTGTTCAGAAGACAGATTTAAGGACGGTTTTTGAGCAGGGAGAGGGAAATGTGTTCTAAAATATGGATCAAAGAGTTACTGAGGTCCCAGACGAAATGGTTAATTCCCACTTAATATAGCAGTCAGATTCTGGTGCCAGGTCAGCTTAGTGCTGAGAGCCAGTGCACCTCATTCAAAGGCCAGCGTCAGGGGAATCCCGAAAGGGGAGGTCGGGCTAAGAGGTCCAGTCGAACTGGACTGGCTGCAGACTCATTTCGGCTCCACCACCCAGGAGCTTAGAAACGTTTGTTGTGGAACTAGATCCGTGAAATAAGGAAACAGCAGGAGAAACGACGTCAGTTCACTCATTAGGCTCCTGCTTGGAGTCTCTACTCCTAATAAACTTACAGGTTAGTGAACAAGACGCAAAAGAACAACGCACTATGGTGCGATTTATGCCACCGTCGAAACAGCCCTGGGACAGGGGATGTACTAAGTGCCGCCACTGATGGGAGGAGGACGGAGGGAAGGGGGCCAAAACTGAGGAGCGTGACATAGCAGGTTGTGAACAAGGAACTGGTAGAGGGCCGTTTCTGCCCAGTGGAGGGTGTCAAGGTGAGACTTGAACTTTCTCTCCTCCTCTCTCACAAGTGTTCTCTCTTTCTTTCTGTCACATGCATATCCTTTCTCTCTTTCTCTCTCTATTGCTTCTTTGTGACTTCTGTGACAAGGCAGCCTCGGCTCGGAGTGGCTATGTTGCTTCCAAGGTGGCCCAGAACTTCAAAGGTCATGGTCTGGAGACAGGTAGAAACAGGAAAGATATATTTATGTCCCTTGAGTTACAGTCATCCTGTTGAAGGGGATGAAGTGTATTTCAGATTTCAAAATTTTAGAGTGCTTTGATCAAAAGTCATGGACTTCTGCATACACCAGAAGTAAAAACTTGACATAACAATCACTCCTCCCAAAGATAGGATCTCCTGAAATAAACTCTTAGCATGACCTTCCCTGAAGACAGGATGAAAGCAGAATTAGGTAGAAGAGGAGGATGAGGAGGAGGAGGAGGAGAGGAAGGAGAAGGCCTCCTTTATTTTGCAGTGACCAGAGGAGGCTAGAAATGAGCTCATTCTCTCTTGCCAGGCACTTATGTTTCCAGGACTGAGTGAGCCATATACTTAATACATTTCATACATTTTATCATTGAGAGAGCGAGAGAGAGAAAAGAAAAAGTCTGTTAGGCTGTGTGTATTTCCTGCTGACTTAGTAGGCTGGTGCTGGTGGTGGTGCTGGTGGGCGGGGGTGGGGTGGGGGCGGGGGCGTGTGAAAAATGTCAGGGTTTGTTTGATGCATTTTTCCCTGGATGATAGTGATAGCTATTGACATGCATAGTATATAAATGCAGCAAAGAAAATATTTTGCACACATCATTTTATTGGGCTTACTTCTTGAAATGTTTCTCGTGCTTGGGGCAAAAGTTTACATAGCCAGCTAGATTTTAATTCAATACTTCTGGCACAGATTTGTGTCCACATTCTCCCGATGTCCACTCTCCGACTTTCGTGGTTGCCAGCCTGAGAAAAGTTTTTTACTCCTGAGCAAAGTCTCTCGATGAGCCTATGAATTTTAATTTCTGAAGGTTCCAGTTACCTAGCTTGTCTTCTATTCCTTGTATGTTTGATGGTCTATTCGTACCGTAGATAAGGGCTTTTAGATCTGTCCGTATTTTCCCCTCTGTGTTTATAATGATGAGGTTCAGGTCTTTGATCCCAGTTTTGAGCTCATTTATTTGGGTGGGATGAGGCATGGGTCCTGTTTTATTTTTCTGCAAGTGGACACCCAGGATTGACAGCATCATTTGAGTTAGATTCTTTTTGCCCCACTTGATGGTCTTTGACTCTTTGATAACAATTAGCTGCCCACAGCCAGAGCTTTATTTCTGAATTCTCAATTTCATTTGTGCTAGTTCTGGCTTTGACTGCCATGCTCTGTACTAAAATTTAATGTTGGAAGTGTGAGAACTTCTGCCATAGCTATCCGGGGCATCTTTCCTTCCTATATAAAATCAAAAGTTGGCTTTTAAATTCCACCCCCACCCCCACTCCCCATTTCATTAAAGCAAGTTGTTGAAATTTGGATTAGGGTGGCATTTTATCTGTGGACTGCCTTGGCTCATTGGGATTTCTATTCCCTTTCAGAAAAGAGTTGAGATAGTTGGCAGCCATCGAAGTAATAAAATCAGAGCTTCACCATCCTTGCCATGAGCTGGTGGCAGGAACGCGATCCTTACAGTCAGACCTGGTTTGAATTCTGGCTCCTCCTTTCCCTTGACTGTATGATTTTGGGCTTAGTTTTCCCACATGGTAAACTAGAATCCTAACACTTACCTCTTAGTGCTATTTAAAAATTTAAATGAATTAGCATAAATTCTGTGTGACAATGCTTGGCACATGGTGGTTAATTGGAAAATGGTGGCTTTAATCAAGTTGATAACAGAAACCTAGCACCGAGGTAAGGCATGCGTTTGTGTCCATCTTTCTGAGCAACCTGGTTGCAGTGGACAGCCTTACAGCCTGGCAGCCTGGGGAGCTCTCAGGTGGTGTTCAACCACAGAGGGATGGAGGAAACATACCAGGCACATTTCCTTAAGGCAAGGGGTTTTATTTCATTTTGATCTGATATTTTAATTGAAATCATGTGGATATTTCCAAAGTAAATGTTGAATGATACAATAAACAATAATTGTATTGGTCTGGGTTGACTAAAGAAACAAATTCATAGACACTCATGTGTATGAGAAAGAGCTTTATATCAGAGAGTAATTATATACTAAGAAATCATCCCAGCCTGGTCCCGAGCAAGTCCATAAATCTGGTATTAGATTAGCCCATATATCTGATACAAATCTATAAATCCCTCTCCAGACTCTCGCAACACATGCAATGATGTAGAAAGCAGGAAGATCACAGGCCAGTGGGTGAAAAGTCTTGTGGAGCCAGTGGTAGTGGTGGAAGCATCTCAGTACTGGCGGTTGTCTCCATGTGGCTCCTCCAACTTCAGGACTCTGGCTCCATCTGTATAGCTCCATTGTCTTGTGAGTAGGAAGACTTGATTGACAGGCTAACCTCCACCCCCTTTACTCTTACTAGTCTCAAATTGACACCAGATTATGTAACTACCACAATAAGCTTGACACTTCTGTTTATTTTTTAAGCAAGAAGTGCATTTGTGAGTTTGATTTCCTTTGGCCTCCTGTCTAGTGGCTGCTGATAAAATAGCAAATGTATTACATGTGATTGATGACAGAGCAGGGAAAACTATTCGATTTCCCAGTGATCAAGCTGATAAAATACTAGGAGCAGGGTGCTGTAACACACCCCCTAGTTGGCCTTCTTAAATATCACGTCTTTCCGTTGGGATTTCGTAGGAGCTGGAAGAGCAAGCAGTTCAGCCTCCCCTGAGTTCTCTAGTCTCTGCCCTGTTCCCTTTATTTCCAGCTGAAGGCAGGCCCATAAACTGTGGAAAACAAGTGGGAGGCCGGATCCTTAGTAGGAAGTTAGAACCATATACCGTGTGCTCTTATCTATATTTACTAAGGCATTATTTTACTTAATCCTTATGACGGCGCTAAGAAGGATGATCGAACTAAAAGCCACTGCTATCAAGTCAACCCAGACTCACGGCAACCCTATTGGACAGGGTAGAAGAGCCCCTGTGAGTTTCTGAGAGTTTCTGATGACAAGAGTGGAAGGCCCATGGTGTTTTCAAACTGCTAACCTTGCAGATCGCAGCCCCATCCATAGCCAGACACCACCAGGGCTCCCCTCTGAGAGGGAAGAGTACCGGCCCAATGTTTGACTCCCTCTGAAGTACCAGGTCGGGGCTTCTTCTCCATTCGCAAATAAGGAGGCGAACTCAGTGCGGAGAGATCAGTTGCACAACCCACATTTTGTTCCTCCCTTATTTTCCCCTCCAGCTCTTGGGTCATAAATACTAGACAAGAATTGCCCTTGGCTTTATTTTGTGACCGGGTCTGACCTGGAAATGCCTCTCCTCACTTCTAGATAACACCAGCCCTGGGCATTTGCTGAATGAAGCCCACATCACCAGGGAATCATGGGACCATCGTGACCAGGCAGAGGTCCCAGTTGGGCAAGGGTGATTTTCAAGAAGATAAAACAGTAGCAACAGGCAGCAGGTGACTGGCACATAAATGCAGACGGTGTGTCCGGTCTGTGTTACCGTTTGTTGGTCAGGGGCAGTGGGTAGGAGGAGGGGAATTGGAACCACTCTCCTGTCCCGCTTCCTCATTTTAATTTCATAGTCATAGTGAACTTAGAAAGGTGATTATAAAAGTGATGTACGAGCCCCAATAAAATGATTAAAAAAAAAATTACTGCGTCAAAACACAAAGCTTGCCCCCTACCCACCCCTAGTTTCAGTGGAAAGTGAATCTGTCAGTGGTTCTCAGCCTTCCTCATGCCGAGACCCTGTCATGCAGTTCCTCATGTTGTGGTAACTCCCTAACCGTAAAATTATTTCCATTGCTACTTCATCACTGTCATTTTGCTACTATTATGAATTGGGTGACCCTTGTGAAAGGGTCATAAAGGGGTTGCAATGCAGAGGTTGAGAGCCACTGATCCAGAGGCTTCTGCTTCAGAACTTTCAAGAGGCTTTAATCAAGATGTTGGTCAAAGCTCTAGTCTCATGTGAAAGCTTGACTGGGGAAGAAACATTTGTAAATTTACTCATGTAAATAATAAAAATAGGGAGCCGATACCAAGGGCTCAAGTAGAAAGAAAATGTTTTGAGAATGATGATGGCAACAAATGTCCAAATGTGCTCGACACAATGGATAGGTGGATGGATTGTGATAAGATTTGTATGAGTTCCCAATAAATTTTTTTTTTTTTTTTTTTTAGGGCATCACTGCCCTGGTGGTGGGAGTAAGAGGCCCATCCTTTGCCCCTGTGGAGCTGGAATTGAACCTCCATCCCAGTGGGCCGCAGTCCCGCGCACAACCACTACGCCCGCCACCGGGGCTCAGCCCCAAGTACAGGCTCTTTCCATGAGATCTGCCAGGGCGAACATTGCAGACCAAACTCCCTGCCGCCCGCCCAGTCAGTACTGCCTCCTGGCAAGCCTGTAGGTGGGGTAGAATGGGGCCCCGTGGGTTTCCAAGACTGTAACTCTTTAAGGCAGAAAGCTTCGTCTTTCTCCCCTAGAGCAGCTGGTGGTTTCGAACTGCCGACCTTGTAGTTAGCAGTCCAACATGCAGCCAGTACGATCTCAGGGCGCCAGGGGCATCTATGGCACCTCAGATGCTGCACCTTCTCTTGGTTTCTTAACAACTGCTCTGTCTGCTTTAGTGCGTACCTTGCCTCGAAAGAAAAGGCATACTGGCTGTGGCAGTCATGTACTTGTGTGTCAGCTTCCTGATTGGGAGTCTAGGGGTGGCGTCTAGCCTGTCAATCTGGAGCTAGCCAGTGAGACCTCTGTGTGGGCATGGCTTTCTCAGAGAATTCTGGAAAATCTCGTGTTATTTTCCCCGTGGCAGTGAGAGACTATAGACTCAGTCTCTTGGAGTCGGTCTACTGACAAGAAAAGATGGTGGCATGCTGAATAGAGCCTGAGTCCTGGAACCTGGAGGAGCTGGAGGAGAAGCCACATAGGCTTGTCCTGATGGAATCAGACTTCTGGTGCCACAGAAGCCACAGAAAGATCCCTGCCAGCGCTGAGCTCCTTCTACTGCCAATGGATACTGCTGATGGACCCTGAGCCCTGGAAACAGGAGCCATGGGGAGACCCCTGCCAGCGTCAAGATGTTTCTACTGCCGCTGGATGCACACGACTCTCCACCACTGGCCTGTGATTGTCATTGCACATGCTTCATGAGTCAGAAGGAGACTTTATAGATTGGTATTGGATGTGTGGACGAATATCGGACTTATGACCTTGGACTGAACTGGGTTGGGATGCTTTCTCAATATTCCATTCCTCTTGTATATATTCCATTCCTCTTATATCCATATGTGTTTTTATGAATTTGTTACTCTAGCCTAACACACTGGCCGATAGAATCTTGCTGGTGGTTTGCCACACAGTCAGCGCTTGATCGATTATTTCTAGGTTTTGACCCTGTCCCATTTGCCAAAATGTAAAGCTGGCTTGGGATTATCACCCTGTTTCCCAGCCCACTTTTTCCCCTCTGTGCCTGGAGCTTTTTCGAGCCTTTATGGGGGCGCAGACGTGCTGGTTGTGTCCACCAGCACAGGGCCTCTGGGGCGCTGCCGCTTTTGCTGCCCGGACCACCTTCCTCGCCAGCCACTTCCTCGGGCTTCCCAGTGTGGGGGAGAGGACAAGGGGAGAGAGGAAGAGAGCCAGGGACCTTTGCAATGAAAGGCTGTCCTCAGGAAGCTGCGCCGAGAGCCCTCCGTCTCGGGAGAAGCAGGGTCAGAATCTGTGACACGGAGAGTGGAGTATTTGCACTTCGTGTGGGATTTGGGGTCATTCTCTCCGACCTGTTCGCCGGACCCTTTGGTCGTGAGCAATTCTCTAGCGGACCTTTGCTTTCTTCCGTCTTGTCAACCGAAAACTCTCACCCTTCATAGGAATCTCTCACCCGCGCTCTCCTCTCAGCTCTCATTTGTGGGTGTGTGAAGTTCTGTTACATTTCGGTCTATGCCGTGTCCCTCTTTGTATGTTGACCTCTTCCAGTGTTGTTGTTGGTAGGTATCCCTGGGTTCTTTCTTTCAGACTCACAGGGACCTTGCACATCCGACAGGACAGTCATTGTTATGTTTGAGGCCATTGTTAGGCTGGGTCCCCCAAGGCAGCACGTCTCAGGGCGGGTCTCCTTTTCCCTGTCCCTTGGGAAAGCACGTCTCAAGTACTCCGGATGAAATTTCACCATCCTCCCTTCCAAGGTGCCATCTGGCTGTACTTCTTCCAGAACAGATGTGTGCATTTTTCTGGCAGTGTGTAATACACTCAATGTTCCCTACCAGTATACATGATGAAAGTGCACCAGTTCTCTGGTCTTTCCCACTCGCTGTCCCGCTTTCACATGCACAAGAGGGGATTGGAAATACCCTGACTTGGGTCTGGCACACGCTCCTTAATCTGGTTAGAAGTCTTTTGTTGCTGCAGTGCATCTTTGGATTTCAGTATACGCTAAAGTGACCAGATTTTCACATTGGTAAAGTGGGACACCATTGACGGGGGTGATGGTTGGGGGTGGTGGTAGAGGAGGTACATTCCCTTCCTGTTCTCCCGCCATTTCCTAGCTTGTCGTGCATTCTTTCCAAAATTTGGCACTTTTTTAAAACGCCAAGGGACGTGGGAAAAATTGTTTGAAATCGGAACTGTCCTGCTTTTGACGTCTGGTCACTTTAGTGTATGCTGAAGTCTTTGTCCAATGCAGGACATCGTTGGATTTCTTTCTTCCCAACGAACCTCTTCTATTCTCCTGGCTCAAGTTCCTCCTCATTTGGCAAGGGAGCCCACTGTTGCTTCCTTTTGCTTTTCCTGTTTTGTTTTTCCCTTTGTGTGTGTGAAAAATTAACCTTATTGTTTTTTTTAATTATGAAAGAAATTGGGCTGAGCCCCGGTGGCGTAGTGGTTGTGCGCGGGACTGCGGCCCACTGGGACGGAGGTTCAATTCCAGCAGTGGGGCTGGGCCTCCTACTCCTACCACTGGAGAGCAGTAATGAGCAAAAAAAACAACAACAACAACAAAAAGAAATTAGCTCATTGAAGAGTTTTTTTTTTAAAGAATACTTAGTATTATAAAGATATTAGCAAGAAAGTTAAGATCACCTCTATCAGAGATAGCATCAGTGCTGGTAATATTTTGGAGTAAATCTCTTAGTCTTTTTCATATATGATTCACATAAACTTTTTTTTTTTTACAAGCCTATCTTTGTTTTCTGTTTATTATTTTATAATCTGCTTCTTGGTCTGATAATACTGTATGGGTATTTTCCAGGAATAGTACATACAGAAAACTACATCATAGTGTTCAGTGGTGCATTGAATTTCATCATGTGGATGAATCATTATTTATTTAATCTCTTGATGATTGACATTTGGGTTCTGTTATTTTGCCATTAAAAGCTTTGTGGCAGGAAACATATATCTGCTTCTACTTGAATATCTTCAGGAAAATTTTTTGGAAATTGAATTGTTGGATCAAGTGGTTTGTCATGTACTTAAATGATTTAATAACTTTTTTGTGTGTGTGATCCAAGGTTTTTTTTTTTAAATAAAGGATAGAAGTGTCAGACGTTACAGTGAACTGAACACATGCACCCTCATGGAATGGCACACCCACATGTGGTGGCCTGAGGGAAGAGAGAGGGAGGGGGGAGTACTGGGGCGGTGGGGCAGGGAGACAGACAGAGACAGAGGAGCAGCTGGAAAAGTTTTTATTTTATTTTTTTTTAATTTATTTTTTTTAAGGCATCACTGCCCTGGTGGTGGGAGTAGGAGGCCCAGCCTTTGCTCCTGTGAGCGGGAATTGAACCTCCGTCCCAGTGGGCCACAGTCCCGCGCACAACCACTACGCCACCAGGGCTCAGCCTAGAAAAGTTTTAATAACATTTTTAAAGCTCTAGGAATATAGAAAATAATAGAATCTAATGCAGTGAAAGTTTATGTAGCTATCACCCAAATGTAGTAACCGACTTTGACATTTTACCATATTCATTTCAGATCTCTTATTTTAAAACATTTTCAATATGTCAGATAGTACCAAAGCTTCCCATGCTTTTCCTCCTTCAGAAATAGACTTGCCATGCATGTATCTCACATGTGCATGCATGCGTCCCACTAAATCCAAACCCAGGGCTTTTATTGATTCCAACGCTCGGTGACCCTTCTGGACGGAGCAGAAGTTCCTCCCAACATGAAGCACAGTTTACCCCATGGCAGGATCAGGACATACTTCACACACACATGCTTTCTCTGTGTTGCATTGTGTGTGTGTGTAGCAAGGTGACGTTATCTGCTCCTGGAAAGATTTTTACAGCCTGGGAAATCCTGCCCTGCGTCTCTGTGAGTTGGAATCAACACGGTGGCGGTCGATGTCGTATGTTTAGGAGCCCTGGTGGCACACTGCCTTAAGCACCATCTTGCTAATGAAGAGGTGGGTAGTTCAAGCCTGCGAGTTGGTGTGAGGGAGATAAAGGAGGCGGTGGGTGGGGCGTTATTTACAGCCTTGGAGCTCTATATCCTTTTTGTTTGTTTTGCTTCCTCCTATCTCTTGCCTATTTTTCTGTTGGGCTCTTTGTTTTTTTCTTACTGATTTTAGACATTTGTGTGTGTGCTAAAAGAAGCCTAGCAAAATATTTGCCGGTTGAACTATTTTCACACCTACAATTCTGTGATAGTACGTTCCTCGTGCTGTACAACCAATACCGTTATCCTTTTCCAGATTCCATCACCTTGATCAGAAACTTTGTAATGACACCTTTGCCCCCCTCTTCCCACCCTTGGGAACCACCAATAAGCTTGGGTTTCTGTTCATCTGTCGATGGCATGCAGGTGAGATCACACAGGATCTGTCTCTGTAGCAGTTCACTTCCCGGGCTTTCCAGGCGCATGCACCAGGACTTCATTTCAGAGTGCACCATCATCTGCTTGTAACACATTCTGCTTGTCTGCCTCCCTGTTGATGGACATTTAAATTGCTGGTCTTCATTGCCTTGGACTACAGTGCTGCAGTGGTGCAGGGGTCTGACTTTTAATTATTTGTCAGCTCTAGGCTGCATAGTCATTTTCTCCTGTTTGGTTTGTCTTTTAGTTTTTTTTTTTTTTTTTTTTTTTTGTTTGTTTGTGGGCATCACTGCTCTCCGGTGGTGGGAATAGGAGGCCCAGCCCCACTGCTGGAATTGAACCTCCGTCCCAGTGGGCCGCAGTCCCGCGCACAACCACCGCGCACAACTACGCCACCGGGGCTCAGTCCAACCTGTCTTTTAGTTTTACGTAAGGTATTTGTGAGTATATTTTTCAGAGCATTTGACATATATGCCTGAAATAATCTCCAGCAAAATGGTACCTACTAGTCTATAGTATAGCCAGCCGTGTGTTACAGCAGAGTCCACCACACCCTGCTTGATTTTCTTTATAATCTTTACAAAAAACTCCTCCTTTTTCTCTACCACTTCCTTAAGCAATCCTACCTTTCGTTGTTCACGTAGGAACCCGTCTTTCCCCTGAAGAACTCAGTTTCCTTCTCTGATGAAGCAACTACTCCCCTCTCCCTCCCAACTCCTCCCTGAGGTTGGTCCCACCCAAGCTGACACCCACCCATTCAAGGTCAGTTTTCTCCTTCCCTTATCTCCTTCTCTACTCCTTATTTCCTAGGGTCGTCATGTCCTGCCAACATCCAGATTCATTCGCTGCCCACGGCTACTCTCGCGTTCTGCCTCCAGTCAGTCAATGTCTTCCACTTAAAAGAGGTTCTCTCCATTTCTCATAAACTCCATCTCTCATATGACTCAACCTTTGACCTGTTGTCGCTGTGAGTCATTGCATTTTCTTGATCCCCTTCTCTGATCCTAGTTTCCGACCTCTTTACACTTGGCAGCCCTCAATTGTCCCCTTTTCACCGCTGATTGTCTAGTTTCTCTCTCTGTTTTTATGGCCTCTCTGCTACCCTCGGGACTACTTACTGTTCCTGTCCTGAGATAAGAATCCATGTCATGTACTTAGACATACTGACTGTACGACAGAGTAGAGTTGCCCCGTCAGTTTTTGAGGCTGTAAATCTTTACGAAACCAGAAAACCTCATCTTTGTCCCACTAGCAGCTGAGGGTTCGCTAACCCACTCTGCCATGACTCATTCGGGGCCAGCGAGCCTCGCTTTGGTTTGGACATGTTCTTGTTGATTGCTTCAGTCTTGAATCCTGGTGAGACAACTTGATCAGATTTTTCTTCTCCACCCCCTAGCTTTCAGACCCTTGTTTCATCTTTCAGAAAGCAGTGCCCTCCCTTTCTCAGGAAACATCTGTTTAGTTAACAGTGCTTATTGAGAAGAGCTCAGATCAGTAACTTCCAGAGGCTTCCAAGCCCTGCCACCCCTGTCTGTTCAATTTGCTTTTTCTACAGTCTGTGTCCAGTTAATCTCCCAGCAGACTGACCATCTCGTTGCCCCTCCTATGACGGCCTCCAAACCACTGCTCCTGCGGTGTGTCTGCCCAAGGAAGGCCCTTTCTTCTTCTGCCATTTGATCTTCCAGAGCCAGTTCAAAGGCTAATTTCTTTAGGAAGTTTTTCTAAAGACCCTTCACTTAAACCCTGTAGCGTTTCATCTCTGTCTCTTTAATGGCTCTCAAAATGTGCTTTCTGATACTCACTATATTCATATGTCCATTGTATCCACCTCATTAGAGGATGAACTCTTGGATGTCCTAACTCCAGTCAACAGTGGGCACATTGACTTACACCTGGTGGCGTTCAGTATGTATTTGTTGTGTGCATGCAGGATCAAAATGATTAGTGGAAGGAGGAAAAGAATGCTTTCTTGGTTCACTGGGGGCTAGAATGAACATTTCTTTTTTTCCTTTGTAGAATCACTTTATTGGGGTTGAGCCCTGGTGGCCTAGTGGTTGTGTGCAGAACTGTGACCCACAGGGTTGGCAGTTTGAATCCAGCAGCTGTCTGGAAGCAAGACTGGACTTCCTACTCCCACCAGGGCAGCAATGTCCACACACACACACACACAAATCATTTTATTGGGGGCTCGTACAACTCTTATCACCATCCATCCATCCATCCATCCATTGTGTCAAGCACATTTGTACATGATCACTCTCAAAACATTTACTTTCTACTTGAGTCTTTGGTATCAGGTCCACATTTTTCCCCTCCCTCCCTGCCCTCCTCCATGAACCTTTGATAATTTATAATTCAGTATTATGTCTTTTTTCTTGTTGTCTGTTTTATTTTGTTTTAATCGTTTTATTGGGGGCCCATCCAACTCTTATCACAATCCGTCCATTGTGTCAAGCTCATTTGGACATTTTTCGCCATCATCATTCTCAAAACATTTTCTGTCTGTAATGAACATTTCAACCCTCCCCCCCAATCTCCTGCTGTAATGACTAAGAAATCAAATGAGCAGAGACCTGGACCCCCACTGCTGATCCCTGGGGGAACAAGGATTATGGAGTACCTGAATTTCCATCAGGATGACTCTGGTGCTCAGGGAATTAGATTGGCTACATTCCATGCACTGCCGGGGATTTCATGCACTGCCGGGGATTTCAAAATAGTACAGGAAACGGAAGCACTGGACATGCATTTGCCAAAGGGACCGGCGAGTAGGATGACTGTGAGGTGTCAGGCACTTCTTTTCACATCAGGCCCGTCTCTTTCCTCCTTACGCACTGGCGCGGAGCCTTGGCTGAATGTGGGGAAAACACCGGCAGCCTGCTATTGCCATTCTCCCTGGCCTTGAGTCATAATCAGACTGTTCATCTCAAGAAAATCTCCTGTCCCTTTCCGCCCTACTAACCTTTGTCCTTGAAAGTCTGGCTCACATTGCTCTGCTGCTCGGGTCCTGCCCTGACCTTGAGTGCCCTCCCTCCCCCCTTCTTTCCTAGCTCAGAGTCCTGAGCCTCTCTAGCCTGTCTTCCAGGACTGGGAAGTACGTGTGTCTCCTCTCCATAACGTGGCAGCAGGATCCTGGGGTGCAAGAATGAAGCCTCACTCTCTTTTCTCTCTGTGGGAAGCCAGGTGGCCCTTGGCAGCTCTGATAACTGCCCCTGGGAAGACTTGTCAGGAGCAGACAAGGTGAGAGAGGGGAAAGGCCCTGAGTGGAAAGCTCGGCGTCAGGTTGTTCCTGAGCCTGAGTTGGGGAAGGCAATGCCCAAGGCGGTGGTGGTAGGGGAACCACATAGCCCTGACGGACTGGAAGTCAACTAGCGCTATGCCTTCCAGAAGCCGTATCCTTGAGAGTTGGGCCCACGAGGGCCCTTTAGCACCCTCTTCTCTCAGCTGGAAGCAGGCCGAGGAGCGGCGAGCCAGCTGGCAGGCCTGTCTTCTCTACCTTAAAATACTTGTTGCTGTTGCTACCAACAGACACGGGCAGAGTAACTGAAGCACAGACACGCAGGCGCATGAACACAGACGTGGAGACTGAACCTCTGAGCTGTCGCTGGCGGAGGTGGAAGAGGACTGAACATGTGTACCTAAGACTCTCAAGACACTCAGTGTGCCCTGGGCTGGCTCTCCAGCCTTGGGAAAGAAGCCGGGCGTCCAGGGCCGACGGTACAGCGTGGGCGCTCACTGGAGGCTCCACGGCTGGCTGCTCACTTGCCTCAGTTGAGTCCCAATCTTTGCTCGGGCCCTGCTGACCTGGGTCCGACGCTGGCGCCTCCCTTTCTGCCCTGCCCTTTCTTGAAGGCTTTGCCCTTGGGGCCCTGTCAGTGCTCACACGGAGTGCACAATGATGGGCCGCAGCTCGGACCTTTCTGGGCTGTCCCACCGCACAGATCGGGAACCACCCTCGGTCCGCACATTGCAACACATGACTGGTGTCTCGGGTGAGCCCCTCACAGCGTGAGGCCCCTTCGTAGGGACCCTGAGATGGAGTTAGCCTCGCTGGGAAGGGTCCTGCTTCTGGCCCGAGGCTGAGTCGTTTGTGCTGTTCTGAAAGCACAGAGGCCTCTCATGTGAGGTGGGGTCTTTTGGAGACTGAGGGTCAGACCGCTTGTGATGAAGATGGGCAGTAAAGAAGAGTCTGGCGCCTCCATTGCTGGAAACATGGACGTGAATCAGCACGGTGGTCAAAGACGACATCTGGAGGTTGTCGTCGGTTCAGTCGTTCGGTGGGGAGGGGGTATCAAAGTGGACTTGAGTTTGAGAGCACTTCCCAACAAGCAGAGCTCCGAGTTCCTGCTGGCTAGTTCTCCGACACTGGTGTGGCGACGGGAAGCCACTCCCGAGGAGGGGCTTTGAGGCTTTCAGCAGCCACTTTGCTGAAAGTGCTTTCTTGGACCGCATGTGACAGGCCTCAGAAACATGCAAATCAATACTAAGTCTGTAGCATCTTGGGTCTTCAGCAGCATGTTTCTCCGCTGGGCAGGTAGGGTGCGTAGGTGTGAATAGGATGTTCCCTTGTGATTGTGGTTATAAATCTCTCTCAGGGTCTCCTTTCTGTCTCGGCAGCCCTCCCGGCTCTCTTAGGAAGGGAACCTAGGGCCATCCATGGGGGAAACTTTAGAGCCACGGCTTCTCTCTCGGGACTGTGACTCACTGCTGGGTTAGGAGCAGATGCCAGGTGTGTGTCCCATCGTATTTGTTATGACAGGGGCTTACGGATGTCTAAATTGGCTACCTAGTTTGAAGGACTGCAAGATTGTTCCCATCATCAGCTGTCGCAATTGTTGTTCGGTGCCCTCGAGTGGGTCCGACCCACCGTGACGCTGTGCACGGAGAAGGAAACACAGCCCGGTCCTGCTTTGCACTCAGATGTCCCCGTTGCTGCAGACACCCTGTCCTTCCGTCCCAGAGCCCTTCTCTTTCTGCTGGTCTCCCCCGGCAACACGTCCGAAGCACACAAGACAGAATCTCACCCTCCTTGCCTCTGAAGATAACTGGCCACTCTTCTTCCAAGGAAGGCTTGTCTGACCTATCAGCCGCCTGTGGCACTTTCAGGATACTCTGCCAGCTCCACATTCCAAATGCACCCGTGCTGCTTTCCTCGTTCATTGACCCACTGTCCCACGCGTGGGAAGCCGTTGAAAACCCCGCGGCCTGGGGCGGGCGCACGCGCGCCAGTCCTCCCAGCCACATCCTCGCTGTGCCACGCTTCCCAGAGGTCTCGTGCCGAATGCGGCACCTTCTTTTTGGTGATCTCCCGACCGCTGTGCTTCCACGATCGTGACTGTGGAGCCAAGTAAGACGAGCTCCTAGCTCACACCCTGCTCTCCCTGCCTTGCGATGTCCCCTGTTGGTCCAGTGGTGAGGATCTGGGTCTTCGCGGCGCCGCGTTGCTGTCCAGACCGAAGGTCCTTGGTGGTCTTCAGCAAGTGCTTCTTCAAGTCCCCCTCACATCTGGTAGGCGAGGCTCCTTTCAGGGGCGCCTCATCCTTTGTCAGCTGGAAGTGAAAGACAAAGGAGAGTTAACAATTAGGAACCCTGGGGGTGCACTGGCCAACCCCTTAGCGGCCAAGGCTGGCGTTTCAGACGCTGCACAGGACGCACTGTGGGAGGAAGCAAGCCTCTGTCAGCACCCCAGAAGCCCTTAGAGATAGTTTTCTGCGAGGAGTAGCACTGTGATTCATCTTTACTCACAGGCAGTGGGGTTGGGTTTGGCTTTTCGTAATCAGAGCCATGTTGACTCGGGTTCAAGGTGACTCTGCAAGACAGCGAAGCACCACCGGGCCTTGCGCCCTCTTCCTGATCCTTGGTATTTGTTTTGTAACAGTAAGAGTTGGCATTTACTTCGTGTTTTCCATGGGTCGGCACTTAGTGACGTACTGTGGCAAGTCACTGATCTGGTGTCAAGTTCAGGATTGGGTGTGTAGGGGTGGAGCCTAGCCTGTCAGTCTGGAGAGAGCCAATGAGACCTCTGTGTGGGCATGGCTTTCTTCTGAGAGTTTCAAAAAATCTGTCCATGTTTTCCCCCTTGGAGGTGAGAGACTCACTCCTCAGTCCCTTGGAGATGCTCTACTGACAAGACACAAGACTGACTCTCTGTGAGACATCTGGGAAGAGAAGCCACATGGACTTACCCTGATGAAACCAGACCTCTGAAGTCAGAAAAGTCATGTAGAGACTCTCTACCAGCACTGAGATGCTTGAGAAGCCACAGAGAGGCCCCTGCCAGTGCCGAGATGCCACCAATGGATACACAAGACTCTGCACCCACTGGCCTGTGATTGTACTGGTGTCGCTGCAAGTGCTTCATGAGTCTGAAGAAGACTTTATAGATTAGAATCGGGCATATGGGCTAATATCAGACTTTTGACCTTGAACTGGACTGGGCTGGGATGTACATTTGGATGTACATTGTCTTGATGTACATTTGCTATTGTGTATAAGCCTCTCCCTTATATACATGTGTGTGCCTTTGACTTTCTTTCTCCACTCTACCCAGACTTACACACATACCCTTTTTTATATTTAATTGAAGCTCATTGCAATAAACCTAAGTATGAGATGCTGACCCCAAATAAGGCTTATTCATCTTCTTTAGATTTGGGTAGGTTAGGTAAACCAAAGAGGAGATGGCTCCAAGGACATTGTCTTCCTAAGCTAAGCCTCCTGAAATTTGCCCTTGAAAGCCGCTTGAACTGGGGCTGTTATCTGGCTCCACTGGGGCTGTTGAGTTTTTGCATGTTCCCTGCCAGGAATTAATGTCCTTGGACCTCAGCTGAGTGTGTCCCCCTTGCAGCCATCTGGAAGGTCAGAGGGATTAGCCACTAGAATGTGCCCATTAGCGCTTCCAGAGGTTACAACCTGTCAGTGGAGTCCTGGGCCTGGGAACAGCTTCCCTTGAAACGCGCTAACTGTTCTCACACTGACTGCTCCCTTATTTGGACACCCAGTTTTCAGGCTAAGATAGAACTTCTTCTCTGGTTTGGGAGAGAAAGTTTGGTTAAGAATCTGACCTCTCAGGGCTGAGCCCCGGTGGTGTAGTGGTTGTGCGCGGGACTGCGGCCCACTGGGATGGAGGTTCAATTCCAGCAGTGGGGCTGGGCCTCCTACTCCCACCACCAGAGAGCAGTGATGCGGCCCCCCCCCCCCCCCACGGAAAAAAAAAAAAAGAATCTGACCTCTCTGAGTGATCTTCAAAAAGATAAGGTGACACAAGCCTCTTCACCTGATTCTTTCCTTAGTCTGGGAAGGCGAGGCTGGGGCCCCCCGAACTGTCCACCCACCTCCCTCTTTGCTCTTCGTAGGAGAGACAAGATGAACCTGAGTCAGGGTGGCCAGGATTGAGCTTCTGGGGCCCAGGACTGGGGGCGATTTGTGACCTTCCTTGGAATTCTTGCCTCTGGGTAATTTGTCCATGGACTTGGTGGTTTGCAGCTTAGTAACAGTCCAGCTTCACCTGGGTCTTTGGTGGGAGGGAGGAGGAGGAGGAGGAGTAAGGTCCAGGGGATGGTGGTGGTGTGTGTGTGTGTGTGTGTGTATGTGCGTGTGCGCAGGGATGAGAGGTTGCTGCCAAGGGTGGGGAACCAGGGGAAGCTAATGATTTCTGAAAGCCCACCTCTGTCGACTTCTGGCTTTCTTTTGGTTTGACCCATTGACCTTCAGGAAAGTGAATGGCAGCGACATCGACTCTCATCGAAGGAAGGGCTGTTAGAAAGGAGAGCAGGTTTCTGTTAACAAGTGTGCTTTCCCTAGTCAGAACTTCCGTCAGACAACCTTAAGTCACCTGGGCAATTATTTGGGGCTGAAAGTGTCAGGCTGAAGGATATCCATCATAGAGGCAAGTAGGTCTGAGGTGTAGTGGTCGGAGCCTGTAAGCCTGGTTGCCGGGAACCCACAGGGAAGGCTCGTGGGACTTGAGAGACAGCTACTGCTCAGGAAGTAAGCAGTAACTAGTTACCAACTCTGATGGTGACGATAAGGAGATGATTTATTCAGAGTCTGCTGTGTATGGGTATTGTGGTAATTCTTTGGCTATAATCTCCTCCGTAATCCGTACAATAGCACTTTGTGGTTGGAACTGTCATTCGCTGTTTGACAGATGAGGAAACTGAGGCTTAGCGTGGGGAGGTAACTCATCCAAAGCTTCAGAACCAGCAGGAGCAGAGCTGGAACCCCTCCCCACAGACCGCCCTTTTCTCACTATTCCATGTAGAGGAGCCCGTGGCAAGCTGTGCATTGGAATCAGCTCTGAATCGTAGGATCGTTTCAGGTTTACAAACAAGTTACAAAGATAGTGCAGAGAGTCCTGTAGCTCCTGCGAGCCTTCGATTTTTTATTTGCCTCACTTAGTTGTATTTATGAAGATTTTTTGAGAGTGGGGGTACCGATGTGGAATGGGAATGTGTTTTCCAAAGATTCCAACTCAGAGATTTTTCAACTGCGAGTTTTGAAAGCTCGGTCTGTTTTTCTCTAGTTCCCTTGTAGCCCAGCTGCACTGGGTGAAGCCTGCGTTTGGCCGTCTAGTTTTGGAGTAGAACAGCCTGTGCACACACCCCCACCCTCACCCCCACATACACCCCTCTCTCTTAGGGGTTCGATAATGCCCGAGCATCAGAGGACTAGGGGAGACAGGTCGCTTTGGGCAGGACGCACAGCAGCTTGGCTTCTCTTGATCTTCTGTTTGATGGGGTTGTGCATTTTTTCAGCTGGTGTTTTATGACGTGGAGCCAGACCCCTCCCCAGTGGTACAGGGAGCTTCTAGGCAGGGAGAGGTTTCTCTGCGTTTGTATTCTTTTGGTCCTGCCACATGTGATAGGGGTGCTTGTGGCTCTGAGCCAGGCGTTGGTTGGCAGGCAGGCCAGCTAGATAGTGCTGGGCAGGACAATGCCTGTGAGCAGCTGATGTGCCTTGCTTTGGGTTCCAGGCACGTTCTCCATTTAAGGCAACGGGGTCCGCAAGCTCCTTGGCACTGGGTGTGAATGGGCTGGCCTGAAGTTTGCTCATGGCCTTTGCTAGATGTGCTTTTTCAATGAGATCATTCCAGAATTGCATTCCTATGAAATTATATTTCACTCAAGACGTGAAGCTGGATTTGTGTAAAGCATTGGCACTCAGGGCTCAGCCCAGGGCAGAAATGAAATCGGGATCAACAGCTCTTCTTCCCGAAGGGAGAGGAAGACAGAAACAATGGTTAAAGGATTTCAAGTTTAAGAGCGATACACCGTAAGCAGACCCAGCGAGGCAGGGTTGCCACCCAGTTAACAGAAAAGCGGACCCAGTGTCTCCCTGCTGCCCTCTGTTCCCTGGGCGCAGGCTCCCTGCTGCTCATGGAGTCTCTCGGGCATCTCAGCATCTCTCTGTCCCTTCTCGTCCACCTTCCTCTTTCTTTCTCTTTCTCTCTAGCACCCCCGCCCCCGTGTCGGCACTGTGGGATGATGGTGTGCTCTGGGGTAAGCATTGGTCACCTCCCGGTCAGGGTTCAAGCCCAATAGCCACTCCATGAGGGAGAAAGGCCGCTTGTCTCCATGGAGTCAAACAGCCTCAGAAATCCATCTCTGCTGTACCCCAGAGCATCTCTGTGAGTCGGGAAGGATTCGGGGACGGTGCCCCGGTGTTTATTCTCCCATTGTGCTTTTCTCAAGCCATCTGCCTCGTGAACTCCAGTCTCTTTCTGACACTCTGTTCAGCAATGACGTGTCCTAAATCTTTGGTGCGGCCCTGAGGATTTTCATGTTGGTCCTTTGGGGTTATGCCTGATCCCTGCTTTCTCTCATTGTTTCGATGCTTTTCATTTGCTATGTGTTGAAGAGCAGAAATAGTTCCCCCTCGGTCTAGGATACCTCCCCCAGGACTTTGCTTGGTCCAAAGTCCCGCCAACCCAAACTCATTGGCACAGAGTCAGTTCCTGTATAGGGTAGGGTTACAGAGACTGCAGATCTCTATGGGAGTACATATCTTCATCTTTTATCTGTGGAGCAGGTGGTGGGTTTGAACTGCCTGTCTTATGGTTAGCAGCCCAATGCATATCCACAGTGTCACAGGCTCCCTTTAGTACCAAGTAGATATTCCCTAAATGATTCTTGAAGGAAGGTGGGGGTGGGTGGTGACTGAAGCATTGGCTGGGAGCTGAATGGAGTACAGGAAGTAGGGCAAGCCACAGCCTGGGAGCAAGCACAGAACACAGAGTCAGAGAAACATCTCAAGCCAGGAGACAAAGGGACCCGAGTTGGAGAGAGAAAGAGAGAAAATACACCTGTACAAACAAAAGCATGAGAATGTTTGTGGAATGGCAAGATTGATCCCAGTACGTCATAGACAAATTATGAGGAGTGGTTCTAGACTAAAGAAAGGACCTCACGTCAAGGTGGGACTAGTTTCTGAGAAATCTCTGAAAAGCTACAGCAAGACAGAGGGCAAAGAACTAAAACTTAGGAATTGGGGATTCTGCGTGGTATTGGTGAGACTACCTCCAATCCCTTCTGGGAACCAGGTTCCATTCCCAGTGCTCCTGTATCCTGACCCTCCCGCTGCGTCTGTCACTGCTGCCGCCCCTGACTCACAACTCCCTTATGTAACCTAGCAGAATGAAATCTCCACTCCTGCATTATCTTCATAGTGGTTGCTTTCCTTTTTTTTTTTTTTAGTCCATTGTTTTGCAACGATCCATCCCACTGAAGGTTGGTTCTTGGCCTGTGAAGGGACTGGCCACGGAGCTACTCCATAGCTTTAGCCCTGGGTCTGCGTGACCCCGGGGCAAGCCACATAGCCTCCTGAGCCTTCGCCCCTCCTCTGTAAAATGGAGAAAATGTCAACTGCGTGTAACTTCCTACACTTGTTGGGAGACGCAAAAGTGGTTTTGAAAAGTATAAAAATACTGTAAGTGCGTTGAAGTTGGCACCAGGAAAGAAGGGAAGCTTGCAAAAAAAGTATTTGCAGTTGAGATACTGGGCTCAAAGTTAAGAGTATGCTGTGCAGAGTGTGGGCCATAGGTATATTTCACAGGTGCATCAGGCTGGCTAAGGGACCAAATTTTTTATTATATTTAGGTCAAGGCAGAATCAAGAGTGGAGCTTTTGTAGTATGCATTTCTTTCTGCTAGGCAAGCATCTAGCAGCTCACTCTCAGTTAGTGCACCCAGTGGCGTCACCTGGGAAGGTGCTCTCCCGTCACAGTGAATTTCTTCGTGAGAGTAGTTTCGCTCCAGTTTCACTTTTTGTGATGGCCATCTTAAGAGAACAGTGTGCAGCTGTAAAACTTGGTTTCCTGCTCAGGAAAAACATGCCCCAGAAGCTGTTGTGATGTTGAACACAGCTTATAAGGACAGTGCTATGGGAAACACTGAAGTGTATGAGTGATTTTTCTCAGTTCAAAAAGGTGAAATGTTGGTTGATGGCAAACTTCCTTCTGGATAACCTCCTTCCATCAACTTCCCAAACATGAAAATATTGACTCACAGTGCATTTGGAGTTTATTCCACCAGGTCAGACTATTAGTCAAACTTTCTATTTAGAGGTTCTGAAACAATTGTGTGACAAAAAAGGCCTGATTTGTGACAGGTGGGGGACTGGTTGTGCCACCACGACAGTGTACCTGCGCACGCAGCCGCCTCAGTGCGCCAGTTGTTGGCATAAAACAGCATGCCTCTCCTGCCCCACGCACCTTACTCACCTGACCTCACTCTGCGCAACTTCTTTTCGGTTCCAAGAATGCAGAGGCACATGAAAAGACAATGATTCGAGGATAGAGAAGAGATGAAGAAAAGAAGTGAGGGAGGTGCTATCAGCCACCCACAGCGATGAATTTGAAAAATGTTTCCAAGAATGGAATCTCAGATTTGACCAATGGATTAAGTGTAATGGAGAGTGCTTTGAAGGTGATAAGGTGTTTTGTTAAAAAAAAAAAAAAAATCTGGCTGAGCCCTGGTGGCTTAGTGGTAGTTTGCGGGACTGCAGCCCACAGGGTTGACAGTTCAAATCCAGCAGCAAGGCTGGGCTTGCTACTCCCACCAGGGCAGTGATGCCACACACACACACAAAAAATCTAAATACATAGATTTGAAAAGAAAAAAAAAATTTTTTTTCATACACCCCTTATATGTGAAACACCTCCAGGAGTAGATGTGCTAGGCAAAACCAACTGGTGGTAGAGATGCTGGCTGCCCAACACGGCAGCTGGAGGGGACTCGATTTGTGTCTCAGCTGAGAAATGCAGGGGGAGTTCTCAGAAGTTGCCTTACATATAAAGTGACCAGGTGTCCCGATGTTTGGAAAGAACGCATGACAAGCTAGGGATCGGCAGGAGAACGGGAAGGGAATATACCCCCTCTCCGCCCCACCCCACCCCAGCCCCCCGTCAATGGTGTCCCGCTTTACCAATGTCAAAATCTGATCACTTTACTTACATAGCTGTTACTTTGGTAACGGAGACAGAGCCCTGCAATGTGTGCCACCGCTGGCAGGTTTGGCTAGGGCTGTAAGTGCACCCACAGAGATGGGGAGGGCGTTGTATCGAGTCAGTGATCAGGAGGAAGGGGGAAAAGGGGTGAGTGTGTAAGGAGGACTATAACCACGTGCAGCCCAGCCGAGGAGGGGTGATGTGGCCCTTCTGAGACACCTTGCTGAGCAATGCTCCCTGGAGCCACCTCATGAGGTCTGAGCTCAGAGTGACCATGATGCCTTCGGCACATAATTATAGGTCATCCCACAGAACCTTCCGTCAGCTCCATCCCTCACAAATGCCTGATTGTAGGCTGCACAGATGAATGCATACACAAGAGCTTAGGTGCATGTCGTCCCTCATTCCAGAGAGGGAGACCATGTGTCCGCGGTGACTTGGGTGGCTTTGAGTGTGTGGGGAGCTGCTGGGTGAGCAATCCAGCTGGTGCGGGGGGCGGGGGGGGGCATTTACAAACTGTGACCAGCGCCTCTTATTGTTATACCTGTACCTATGCTTCTGTTGGTGTTGGTTAGTTACCATGGAGCTGGTTCCGACCCATGGTGACTTGGTCCCAGGACCACTAAACAGCTCTGGTCCCCTCAGGATCCGACTTCTCTTGGGGAATTGTCTTCAGAACAAACTTAGGAAACACATTGGAGAATACCCGTTTTAAGTGGACCCTTGGCATCTGGGCATCTTGTATCTGGATTGAAAGGGTTCCTGGGCATAGTCATCCGTTCATCGTGGGCTCCAGGAAGGAAGCACAGAAGGGAGCGGAGCCCTTTGCTGTCAGCACCGGGATCCCAGTAGACCTCTGTGCAGTTACCTATACGTGCGTGGTGAAGGGACTGTGGGTGGGGCCTTATAAAGGCCCTGGTCTGTAGGGCCACTTGGTCCCGTTCAGTACTGTGTTATTGTACATGGCACCGCTCCCCAGCTGAGAAGACAGCCAACGTACTTCCCAGAGTGACACTAGAATGAGGCGGGGGTGGGGTGAGTGAGGCTGCCGATCTCTCTATTTTATCCTGGATTATGGGCTGTTGTGCAAAAGTTTTTAATTTCTAGGGGTTCGTTGAATCTTTTATTTGCCAGAAAAAGAAGTGGCAAGTCCAGTAAGTTTAAAAACTCTGGGTTTGGTGATGGTGGTAGTGGAGGTGGTGGGAAGGCAGGGCTTACCTATGGCTCCTGGGGTCATCTTTCCTCAGGTTTAGATATGTAGTCAGCTTCAAGAATCAAGGAGTCTATTGGAAGGGCACCTAGATGCCACCCATGCCCGTCTCCCTACTTGCTTTTCCTGGGGTATTTCCAGTGTCTAACTCAGTGAAAGGCATGTAATCGGGTTTCAAAAGCTACTTATCGAGTGAGTGAGCCTTGTAAACAAGTTTCCTTAACAACTTCAGCAGGCGATTCCCCCTCTGTCCTCTATTACTTATTTGACGAGTCCTAATAAACTCTTCTATGTACCGGTAATGTGCTCTGGTGGTACCAGAGGTTAAGTGCTTGGCGACTGAGGGAGACACACAGGGCAGTGTGCTTCCATAAAGGTGTACAGCTTTGGAAAATCCCATGAAGCTGCCTCTGAGAATCAGAACCCAGCTTGACTGAGGTGGGTGTTGTGTTGTTTTATGCGCTGGCTGCTCTTTCTGGCCTCCTCTGATGAACAAGATTGTCCTTGTCCTTTAGAACAGAACTCAGAAAACGGTGAAACTGTAAACCAAATCTGTAGTTTGAACTAGAATCCAAGAATAAAAAGGTCTTCCTCCTTTGGGCCTGCCGGGATCCTCTCACTGCCTGAGATCTCTCTGGGGGGCCAAAGAGAACAAATCCAGTCCCCTTCACACAGAGAGCCTGTCAGAATTCTCCAGGCAATGATCACCCAGCTCCAATAGCCTTCTCTCTTCCAAGGTAAACATTCTCTGTCCCTTTAGTCATTTTTCCTCTGACATGCTCACAGTGCCCTCTCCATCCTGGTCACTGTCCTCAGGACGCATGCCAATAAGGAGACTTCCCTCTTGGCAGGCCAATATTCCAAACATTAATTTCCAGGGACTGTTCCAGCTCAGACATTCTCGTGATATTTCTGCTTACTCTGGACCTAAAGCCATGGGTGATAGGAAGATTTAGAAAGCCCTGGTGTTGGCCAGACCAATAGCACTTTCTTATTTGGCAAATAATTGGATTGAAAACTTCTTTTCTTTTGTCTCTTATCCACCCCCCACCCCCCCCAGGCTTGATACAGACAAATGTAGACACAGCCTTTCAGGCCGGTCACTCCTCTCCTCTGAGTCACTGTCCTTTATCACGAGGGAAATTAGCATGAAAAAGCAAATTCTAATTCTATAATTTTATTCTGCTCCTGCCTTCTGTTCCATTTTCTACCCCCCCAGCCCTCATCTAAAAAAGACAAAAGTCAAGTCTGTGACATCATAACAATTGGTCATTGAATCAACAACGGTGATGTCACCAGCAGAGGATTAGGATTTCTGGGAAGAATGCAAGGTAGGGGAGAGTAGCAGGCCGGGAACCCCCTGAGGACAAGAGCCTTTTTTTATGCAAATATCCACTGAAAAAAAAAACAACCCAAAACACCAAGATGGCTTTTCATTGGCCTCTGGCCTACTCTCCAGTTCCCAGCCCTCTCCCTCTCCCTCCCGCCCTCCCCCTTTGGGTAAATGGGCTTGGTTTGTGGGCATTGCCCAAGTCTGAGCCTGTGTGGAAGTCGTCGTCCCCTCCCCCCGAGGCCGGCTGGCTTCTGGGCTGGCTCTGGCTTTTATTCATGAGTTTGGTGCTGCAAAGGGCTTTTCAGGGATCGGGTTCAGAGGTGAGCCCGGTAGCCAGGGGCAAGGCTGCCGCAGATGTGCACAGACCCAGGGTTCAGAGGGCGTCCTGAGGTGCAGCCCCTGGCCCGCAGGCAGAGGAGCAGCTGTTTGGTCAGCCCTCGGTCGCCGTGTGTGTCACCACCCATGGACCTGAGTGCCTTCCCGCTTCTGGGCACAGGGCTCAGCCTGCCTTGGGAACTCCCTCCTGGCTTCTTGATGAGAGACTTCAAAAAACAAAAACAAACACAAAATAGCACCTGCTCTTATGGTTCCCAAGCGTCCTCAGTACAGCGGTCCTTGACTGCGTCTTGGGAACTTGTGAAGGGCCGTCCAGTGGGGCTGACTCAGAGCGAGTGGCAGAATGCGGCAGTGACCGCTCCTGGGCCAGCCCTACACTTGTCCGTAGTTGAAACCCATTGTTGCAGCCACCCTGACAGCCCCGGCTTCTTTTCAAAATCGAGAGACAAAGGGCTTCCCACCCAGGGGCAACTCCCCAAGTCCCTGGCTGCAACTTGCCTTTTGAGAGATTCTCTCTGGTCTCCTTCCGTGCCCCTTTGCTGTGGAATCCAAGGACCCCAAAGTGGCTGTGTGCTGTTTTTAAAACTTTCTGTTCAAGCGTAAGAGGCCCCATGGATGCGTGCATCAGTGTGCACGGAATGCTTTCTCACCGTCGAGCCCAGCTCGCCAACACCCCAATCAAGAAACTGAATATCACGACTATCCCAGAACTTTCCGCCAGTCACTGCCGGCTCTGTGGGTACCCACTAACATCATTTCCAATAAATAGCACAGGTTCCTTCTGCTGTCTTATGTTTTCAAGATGACGCGGCGTCTGCTCTGGGTGCATAGTTTTTAGAATTCAGCACAGTGTTTACGTCAGCCATCCATGTTGCTGTGTACCGCTGTAGATTGCTCATTCTGTTCTCTGTATCAGGGTTCACTATGTAAATAAGCCATCCTTGATTTTCCATCCCTTTGTTGATATACACGTGGATAGGTTAGTGTTTATTACAAACAGTACTGTCTTGGACATCTGGCCTTTTGGAAACCTGTGCATCCATTTCTTTGGGGTACACGTCCTAGGGGAAGAGCTGGGTCCTGGGCTGGGTATATGTCTAGTACCCAACCTTCCAAGTGCTGGCACTCCCCGATGCTACCAGTGTTTGAGGGTTCCAGTTATTTCACATCCTCGGTGTGCTACGGTTTTACATCATGGTTACACTTCTAATTCCCTCGGTCACAAAGGTGAGCACCGTTTCCTAGGTGTCTAGTCCGTTTGGATTTCCTCTTTGGTGAGATCTCTATTCTGACTTTCGCTGGCTTTCTTTCATGTTGTTTGCCAGTTTCTTACTGACTTGCAGGAGATCTCTCTATAACATGGATACAGAAGTCCCATGTTGTAGAGATACATTGGTAATCTCTTTCCCTACTCAGTCGGTTGCCTTTTGACTCTGATCTGCAAGTGGATCATTCTGATGAACAGAGGTTCTTTCCCCCCTTCCCATGAACAGAAGCCCTTAGTTTAGTCTGCTGTATCGATGCTTTCATTTTGGGTAGAGCTGGGGTGTGGTGTGTGAGAAGTCTCTGCTAACTCCAAGGTCTCCTCTGAGTTGCACTTGAGAATCGCTCACTTCCTTACTTCTCTGTCTCGGCCGGGTGGGGAGGTGCTCACGGACAAGGACCCAAGGGTATTGTCTGACCAGAGCGCAGGCGCCTGGCCAGGAAGAGGTCTGTTCTGTAAAGGTCCAGGAAGTCAGCGATGGAAAGCCTTAGTGGCATTTGCCTGTGTGTCCATGCTCTCCTCGACCCCCCCCCCCCCCGCCCCCTAGTACTTTCCAATCTCGCTTGGCTGGTGTGCCAGACTGATGGCGAAATACCATTTCCAAGGGCCATGCGTCCCCTCGAGAGGGAGGGCCGACATTGTAGTGCTGGTGGGCAGCAGCGTCCGAAACATCAGGAAGGAAGGCCCCATTATTTGTGAAGCTATTTTCAAAGGGCCATTGCATTTAAAAAAAAATCATTTTATTGGGGGCTCACACAACTCTTAACACAATCATCCATCCACCCATTGTATGTCAAGCACATTCGTACATTTGTTGTCATCATCATTCTCAAAACATTTGCTTTCTTCTTAAGCCTTGGTATCAGCTTCTCATTTCCCCCCTCCCTCCCCAACACCCTTCCCTCACGAACCCTTGATAATTATAAATTGTTGTTATTATTTTGTTACATCTTACACTGTCCGATGTCTCCCTTCACCCACTTTTCTGTTGTCAACCCCCCAGGGAGGAGTCTATATGTAGAACCTTAGAATTGGTTCCCCCTTTCTACCCCACCTTTCCTTCACACTCCCGGTATGGCCACTCTCACCACTGGTGCTGAAGGGATCATCTGTTCTGGATTCCCTGTGTTTCCGATTCCTGTCTGTACTAGCGCACATCCTCTGGTCTAGCCAGATTTGTCAGGTAGAATTGGGATCATGATAGTGGGGGGAGGAAGCATTGAAGAATGAGAGGAAAGTTGTATGTTTCATCATTGCCACACTGCACCCCGACTGGCTCCTCTCTTCCATGTGACCCTTCTATAAGGGAATGTCCCGTGTTACTTACAGATGGGCGTTGGGTCCCCAATCTCTACTCCTCCTCATTTACAATGATAAAATTTTCAGTTCTTTGATGCCTGATACCTGATCCCTTCGGCACCTTGTGGTCACACAGGCTGGTGTGCTTCTTCCATGTGAGCGCTGTTGCTTCTCAGCTAGATGGGCCATTGCATTTTACAAGAGGAAAGTCACTGTAATCTTTTTAGGGAACAGCTGAGTTCTTGGACTGCAGCCACCCCTGTCCAGAGTCTTTCAGACCCTCAGAGGATTGTTCTGAGTGTGCAGTGGCTGCAGGTAGGACAGGCCCGTTACTAGGAAGGCTCTCGGGACCAAAGACAGACCTGAACAAGGAGTTCCCAAAGCTGGCCACCTTGTTCTGAGAACATGATAGTGACCAGTAGGTCCTTCCAGAGTGGTGGCCAATGTATTTTCTTTCACAAAATATTTATCAAGGGTCCACTAGGCACCAGGGACTGTTCTAGGCACTAGGGATAAGCAGTGAACAAACATAAAAAT
>PVJH01009779.1:0-77080 GCA_004026705.1 Nesogale talazaci | reverse complement strand
GAAGTTGTTGTTTTCTTTATGCTGAGGTGTAATCCACATATCTTTGCTGGCTGACATTCGAGATGAGCTTCAAGTTCTTTTCAGATTTTAGAAGCTAAAATTTTGCATCGCTCATGCTATGGATGAGACTTCCTCCACCCCTGATGGTATGTTCTTCCTCACATAGTCCATCTTTTAGATTATTTGCTCAGCACAGACTTATTAAGTAAACTGAATGGGTAGAATCACATCATTAATTAATTAACATGGTTTATCTTTCTTATATTGAATTCAGTCATTAAGAGAAGGATCCAATTGTATACTACCTTCTGCAAAAGTATATTGGCATGTGAAATTAGTGGTATTATTCAATAATTTCTATATTGCATTTGGTATATTTATGGGTTCATTTATGGACCTTTACTAAACTGTTGGCCACTTTAAATTAAGCATAACCATGTTCCATATTGTTTACACGGATGGTGTTTGCATACTTGTCCTTTCTCTGACATGCACATCAGTGGATCTGAACCTGACCTGTTTAAGTTTGCATGAACCTATTTATAATGACGGCTTCATTTTGTTTTCAGGTGGGTGTTCAGTGAATATGTCAGGTAGGTGAGAATCTAGAACAGAAAAATGTTCTCTCTGAGCACACATTTATTAAAAATTTTAACTAGAGTTGTGAGTTTCTGTTCTCCACCTGGGATTCTTCTTTTTATTACTCTACCTGAAAAAAGGAAGAGATCAGGGAAGTACACTTGTCACACTGTACCACTGACATGTGTACCACTCTGTATATACATTAACTCCTTGATGAGAATATTTTCTCATGCATTATGCTATGGTATAGTACATGAAAGTTACATTGAATATTAATGCACACTATAGTATACTTTCAGTTCTAAAATACACTGAAAAATAAATTATCCAAAAGGACTCACTGAGGAAGAGAGTGTTATATCCACATTACTACAACCTTCTAAATGCCATTAGATGAATTAGCATGGTAATTCACAATAAGTATAGAGACTAAGGAGTTTAAGAATTGTAGACACTATTACTAGCAAAAGCTAACAGTAAAGATAGCAAAAGATCAGCAAACCAATGATGGTGGAAAGAGATAGGGAGAGAGAACATCTTTTTTTTTCCCTTTCATATTTTGTATTGCTTTCTTTCTAAGTGTAGAACCAGTCATAATCCAGCCAGATGTCATGTTGTGGCAGTCATGTGTTTATGTCAATTTTATGATTGAAATGTAGGGGTGGAGTCTAACCTGTTAATCTGGAGATAGCCATTGAGTAGCCAGTGAGGCCTCTATGTGGGCATGGCTTTCTCCTGAGATTTCTGGGAAATCTCATGATATTTTCATTGTGAAGATGAGAAGCTATCTTCCTCAGTTGTGGGGAGTGAGTTTCAGAGACGATGAATCATGGAAAAGACAAGATGGCAGCGTCTGAGAAACTGGAGGAGCTGGTGGAGAGACCACACAGTTTTGACCTGATGGAGTCAGACCTCTGAAGCTGGAGCGGCATGCTATTGATGGACCCTGAACCCTGGAAGCGAGGACCCATGGGGAGGCCCCTGCCAGCACCAAAATTCTGCACCCACTGACCTGTGACTTCGTGAGTCTAAAGACTAATTTCAGTCATATGGGTTAATATCGGACTTACGACTTTGAACTGGACTGGGCTCAATGTCCTGTTCCTCTTATATATAAACCTTTTCCTTATACCCATATGTGTGCCTATGAAATTTGTTCCTCTAGTTTACCCGGACTAACACACATATCAGGATTGCTTTTTCACCACTTTCGTCCTGAGGTGCCCAGGATACTTCTAAATGCATTATTTTTTCCATGTCCAGCTATAGTATTTCTCCTTCATCTCAAAAATAAAGCTAAGCTCATCTCTAGAACAGTAATGCAGTTCACTCTACCCTATTGGACAATATTAATTTCCTTGCTGATCACCTAGCCGAACAGATCTATCTATCATCTATCTATCTATCATCTATCTATCTATCTATCTATCTATCTATCTATCTATCTATCATCTATCATCTATTATATATCATCTATCTATCTATCTATCTATCTATCTATCTATCTATCTATCATCTATCTATCTGTCTCTATCTCATATTTTCTCCAATAGAAAGTTCTTCATTGCTCAGAGATATCACATTGGACAAGACTGCTGAAAAATACCTTACCAATGTGATCTATCAAAGATGTGCGTCAAGATTGTGTCCATAATTATTCAATCTGTATGCTAAGCAAATATCTAGAAAAACTGGAATCTATGGAGGAAAAGTGGCATCAAGATTGGAAAAAAGCTCATTATCCACCTGTGGAATGCAGATGGCACAACTTTCAGTTTGGAGCACAACTCAGTGTAAACAAACTGAGTGTAATACTGAGAGATCTTATATGCATTCGTTCACAGATGGCAGACATGTTTAAACACTTTTAGTTTGGAATAGACATGTGCATGTATAAAGTGGAAGGAACACTAATATGATTTTTGACTTATTAGCATATAGCAAATAATGGACTAACAACACATTGAAGACAACTTAAGTTTAAAAATTATAAGCATTATGTACTTAAAAATTGTCAACAATTTAAATAGTAATTTCACAGAAATATATTTATATAACTGCTACCATGTTTCCATAATTTCACTCACCAGAATATGTGCAATTGACTTAAATAATATGTGATATAAACCAGAAGCTTCTACAATGCCCTTCTTTGGGAAAGATTCAATTTTAAAATAGCCTTTGAATGTTTATTTAGGGTAAGAATAATGAGCATATATTTACCCACATCATCTGTGGATGTATTGTGAAAGATTTCTAAAATCCCTACAAGTGAAGGACCTCAATATGCAGTCTTTCTGAATTTCAATAGAGGGCCCCAACTCCAGCCATCACGTTCACTCTAAGAAGAGTAAGGCAAGGGACGTTAGCACAGACAGAGTGTAAGGTGGCCGTAGAAGTAATTGCTGGCATCATACAATGACAAGCCTCCACCAGAAGCTGGCATATGTGAGAAATGATGCTTCTTTAAAGTCTTTGGAGATGCTTCAGGTATGTGTTGCTGTTACGTGTCATCAAGTTGGTTCTAAACAATAACAACCCTTTGCACAACAGAATGAAACACTGTGAAGTCCTGCACCAGCCTTAAAACTGTTGATGAACACTATCCCCTCATTACAGCCACTGTGTCAATCCAACTCCTGAGGGCCTTTTACGGAGCATAGTGCTCTCCTCCAGACTGGTTGTTCCAAACAACACCTGCGAAACATGTAAGATGAAACCTTGGCATTATCACTCCTAAGGTGTATCTCTGACTGTGCTTCTCCAGAGATTGCATAGGTTTGTCCTTTTAGTAGCCAATAGTATGTTCAATAATTTTCTTCAGCATCACAGTTCAAGTGCATGATGAGATACTTACATCATTTCATGGCAACTTGATAAATAAATGTAGGGGTGGTGTCTAGCCTCTCATGGTCTATAGATACTTCCTTGTGGGTATAGCCTTCTCAAGAGACTTCTGGAAATTTCCTCTCCATCGCTCCAACTCACCTTGCTGTGAATTGCATATTCAAAGAGCTGAAGTAGCCATGTAGACTCTCAAATGCTGAGATGCTTCCAACACTATTGTATCCACAGAACTTTGCATCCACTGATATAGTTCTACATTTTTCATTATTGCATGACTCTATGAGTCTATAGACTAATATCAGATGTATGGGCTTTTTTCAGACATATGGACTTGATCTGGACTGCACTGGAATTTTTACTCAATATATAATTACTCTTTGATAGTAAATATCTGTCTTACACATACATGAGTGCCCCTTCATGTTTATGTCTGATCAACCCAGCTTAGCAGACGTCTTCATTTTTATTTATTCAATATGCAACTTTCACATGTCTATGAGATGATGGTAAATACCATCAGGTGCACCTGGGTCAGGTGCACCTTATTCCTCAAAGTATCACCCTTACTTTCCCACACTCTAAAAAGGTTTGTATAACAGATTCACTTAATGTAATGCATTGCCCGATCTCTTGAGTACTTTTTCCATAAGCATTACTTGTACAGCCAAGCAAAACAAAATTGGTCACAATTTCAAATTTGTCTCTATTTATTTCATGCTGCCAATGTGTGCAGTTGTGAGATTTTGGCTTTCTTTACAATGAGTCATAATACATAATGAAAACTGCCATCAGTGACCTTCATCAACAAGTACTTCAAGTCTTCACTTTTGGCAAATAAAGGTTTTCCTCTGCATGTCATTTGTAGTTAATAAGCTTTCCTTGAATCCAGATGCTACATCGGTCTAGTATTTTCTGATAGTCTCCTGGGCATGAAGACATGGATTTTGGGTATTCATGCTCCAGGATGATGAAACAAATAAAACTCTCTTATTTCAAGTCACGAAGTCTACATTAATCTGACTCTCCCACTCTCTCATCTTTCAGTACAGGTTATAGGAAACTAATACAGTAGAAATTGTATGATGTTTTAAGTTGGTCTAGCAGTCAAGTAAAGAAACAATGTTAAAATGATGCCCAGGCAAATGAAGCAAAACTGTTTTTTTGGATTCTGTTTTCTTTCTAGAGGCAGAAAACAAATAATAAAACCGAAAAGGAGAGGACACAAGAAGAAACATATGTAAATTAAGGGTCAGTGAAGGTCTATAGGTGATAAAGGAGCATGTGTTTAAAAGAAGCCCATGCGGCCCCATGCATGATGGGTGGCTGAGCTGGGCGATGCTCACAGTCCCTGGGCGGCATCAGGGGAAAGGAAGGGCCACTAGGATGAATTCCCAAGGTGAAGGTCCTGGTGGTAGGGATGGAGGCCCTCGAGAAATGGGCTCAATGGACGATGGTCTGGGTGCTCCCTGGTAGCACCCTCCAGAGGAAACCACCTGAATTCCCCCTGCTCATACCTCTCCTGTCCTAGCCTGAGACCCACCAGCCTGCAGGAACCTGATCCTAATGCCCTTGCATTAGGCAGTCAGCAAGGTCATCACGCTGAATGGCAGCGACCTGACCTTTCTCCTGACTGCGTACACTTGGAGCCTGCTGTGGGGTGACCTTGACCGGTCAGCCAGCTCTACCTGGTGCTTCAGGACATGCAGCGACTGCTCCCGCTACCCCAGAGATCAGCGGTCTAGCAGAGGCGCTGATTCTTTGGGAGCTCTTGCCAGCTGCTGTTCCCCTGAGGCTGGCGAAAGAAGGGTGGGTGCCATCGATGTTTTTTCCCAGCAGAAAATCAAACTGTCTCTCCTAAAAACAAACAAAAAGACAGAGAGAGACAAGCCCATTTGTTTTCTTTAATTGATCCTCTCTCCCTCTTGAATTTTAGTAAATGTGATGCACTCAGTAAAAAAAATAAATAAATAAATAAAATAAGAGCTTATCTTTATTTAGATCTAAAGCCGGCTTCAAAAACATAGTGTTGACAAGATAGATTCAAAGCAGAGGTAACCGCCTGAAACCAGAGGACATTAAAGATGCCATATCCTTAATATTTACCGAAATGCGTGCGCTTCCTTTGGCGTTCCACGGGATACCGCCTTGGTAGTATCAAAGGTCTCTCCTCCAATTTGATCATTTTGTGTTGGCAATACACTATCTCACACTGTCTCAATAAAAATGTTACCTTCTCTTCCAAGTGGATTTGTGTTGTAGCTTGATGGCCAGCTAGCTACTCTCCCTGAAGTGTGTCTATGGATCTGTTGTGGGACTTTGTTTGTCAACATGCTTTCATAGCAAGTTGAATTTAATAATAAGAAAACATGGCAAATATCCCATGCCTGTCACTTCCAATGATACTCTATGTAATTGAAAGCAACAGAAAACATCCTACCAGTTATTCTTGTTACATCCATTTAATTCATAGACTCTCCAGTGACCTTGTTGCTTTAGAGTGTAAATAGTACTCAGTTAATATAGCAATAACTGATACTGAAATCTCACTAGGAATGATCAACTGCCATGCAAATTAATTGTTGCTTAGAATAACTTTACCAAATACGATGATGCAAAGCACACTTAAACAAAGATGAAAATCTCTAACTGTTTATACTTTCTGGAATTGTATTTATTTTGATTTCCTAAACAAAGATAAAATTAGTTATTAAAAAATTAAAAATTAAAAAAAATTAGCTATGGTTTGATAATGTGTTTTGATATTTTATATACTTTGTCATGATATAAAAGGATGTTGTGGAGGAAATTTGTTTTCAATTTTTATAAAAATGCAAAGTGGGTGAGGTTTATATTTCAGTTAATCAATTTATTATCCACAAGTTACAACTCCAAATCAAATCAACTAATAGTTTACCCTCTTCCAAATTCCTATCTTTCTCTTCTCCATCTTTGTAGTCATCATCATCAACCTTTCCTTCTGGTGTAGGTATACTCAGAGGCTGTCCAGTCACCTCCCACTCAGCAGAACTATGCAGAGCTGAATGAGACACAGCCTGGACCTTCATTGGCATCAGCACTGTGTGCTTGCTTGAGTCTGTTTTTGCAGTCATGGTCTCAGGACATGGTTCTTCCTTTTTTTTTTTTTTTTTTCTGTCACTCTATTTTCCCAAACAGGGTTTCCTTCTCCAGGATCTGGTCTCTCCTGATAACATGTCCAAAATATCTATTACAAAGTCTGGCCATTCTTGCCTAGAAGGAACATCTCGATGGACTTATGCCAAGAGAAATTTGTTTGTACTTTTAGCAGTTCCTGGCGTGCCCCAGTGTTTCCCACCAACACCACAGTTCAAGTTCCTTTTCCTTTTGTTCCTTTTGTTTCGTGATTTTCCTTTTGTTCCATGATTTGTGTCAGTTGTACCTTGGTCCTCAAAGTAGCATCCTTCCTCTTCAGTAGTCTTAAGGGCTCTTATGCAACAGAATTCCCTAAAGTTGTGCTTTATTTATTTATTGACTATTGTTTTCATAAGCATTGATTATGGGTTTAATAAGATCGAATGTATGATAGCTTCAAACTCATCTCCATTCATCATGAAGCTATAAGTCATAAGGAATTTTTGTATTTTTACATTGAGTTGAACTCATATGAAAGGCAATATATTTTTTTGTTTTTTGGGGGGCGGGCATCACTGCCCTCTGGTGGTGGGAGTAGGAAGCCCATCCTTTGCTCCTGTGGAGCTGCTGGAAAGGCAATAATTTTTTATCTAAATTAGTATGTTAGTCCAGGTAGACTAGAGAAACAAATTCATAGACACTCATATGTATATGAGAGAATTTTATATAAAGGGTAATTGTTCATCAAGAAATCATCTGAACCCAGTCCAGTCCAAGCTCGTAAGCCTGATATTAGCCCATATTAGTGCAATACCAATCTACAAAGTCTTCTTCAGACTCAGGAAACACATGCAAAGATGTAGAATGAAGTACAATCACAGGTGTATGGAGTCAGGGATGTTGTAAACTGACAGGGGTCTCCATGTGGTTTCTTCAGCTTCCAATGTTGCATTAGGGTAGGTCCATGTAGTCACATCTCCTCAGGGAGTCTCAAAGGGATTCAGAAAACAGAGATAGTGTTTCTCAGCACCCAGGAGGGAAATAGATTTCACAGAATTCTCAGGAGAAACTCATTCTCACACAAAGGTCTCATTTATGATGTGATTCACAGACTAGACTCAATCCCTACACTTTTAATCCTCAAATTCACAAACAATTATATAACTACCACAATTAGTAAGTGTTTCAATTCCTCCTCACTTTCAACCAGCAAGGTTGCATCATCTGTATATTTCATGTTGTTAATAATTCTAAAATACAGATGCTGCCCTTTTCTCCATGTAATCTACCTTTTCTGATCATATATCAACATATAAATTGAATTAGTACACCCACAGGATATAGCCCCAAGGCCTAAATAGCCTTCATGATTTTAATCCTGATTATGTTCCCATGGTCTGCTCATATATCCATGTTCAGAATCCACAGGGGCACAATAAAATGTTCTAAACATTCCATTCTTTTCAATACTATCCATAGTTTTTTATAATCCATACACTCAAATTCCTTGGCACAGTAATAGAAACATAAGTAATTTTTTCCTGCTATTGCCTATTTTCAGGTGAGATACATCTCATATCAAAAATGAGATTCTCTATGCCACATCCTCTTCTCAATCTGAACCTTTGGCATCTTCCTATCTTACTGCAACAGTTGTTGGATGATCTTCAAGAAAACTTTACTTGCGAGCGATATAGCTGATATTGTTCTGTAGTTCAAGCATTCTGTTGTCATCTTTTTTTGAACAGGGTGCAAACATGGATTGCTTTTCATCAGTTGGCTGAGTAGTGGTCTTTCAAGTTTCTTGGCATAGCCTTGTGAGTGTTTCCAGGGCTTCGTCAACTCATTGAAGAATTTCAATTGGCATTCCATCATTTTGTGAAGCCTTGTTTGGGGGCTAATACTTTCAATGCAGTTTGGATTTCGTTCTCCACTACCAGTGGTCCTTGCTTACATGCTTTGTCTTCAAATGTTTGAATGTCAGCCTGCTCATTTTCCTGCAGTGATTCTGTGTATTCCTTCCATTTTCTTTGCTACTTTGCTTTGTGCATCATTCAATATTTTTCTCATAGAATCAATATTTCAATTTTTGTTTGATAACTTTCTTAAATTCTCTCCACTTTAGGTATGCTGAACATTTTTAAATTGGGACACAAATATGTGAAGTTTTAACTACTGTAATTATTTATTAGTTTTTATCTATTTACCCTTTAAAATTCTCTTTGATATAGAGCACTCCAAATAATATTTTTAAATAATTTAATTGGGGCCTCTTATAGCCCTTATAACACTCAATACATCATTTGTATCAAGCATATTCGTACACATGCTGCCATCTTCATTTCCAAATAGTTTCTATTTGAGCCCTTGGTATATGCTCTTCTTCCCCCCCATACACATTTTTTTTGGCATCACTGCTCTCTGGTGGTGGGAGTAGGAGGCCTAGCCTTTGCCTCTGTGGAGCCGCTGCTGGAATTGTACCTCCATCCCAGTGGACTGCAGTATTGCACACAACCACTATGCCACCAGCCCTTCCCCTCTTTTTTTTAAAAAAAAATCATTTCATGGGGCCCACACAACTCCCATTGTGGTCGACACGCATGTCAATTGTATGCATACCATATTTGCACACCTGTTGCCATAATCACGCCCAAAACATCCTCCTTCCACTTAGACCGCCAGTTCTAGCTCCCCATATTTTCCCTCCTCCACTTCCCCTCCCCCATGAACTCTTAATTATTTATTTATTGTTATTACTTTTTCATATCATACTCAGTCTGATGTGTCCCTTAACCCACTTCCTTGCTGTCCCTACTTCAGAGAGATTATATGTAGATTCCTGGAATTAATTATCCTCTTCCACTCCACCCTTCCGGTATTATCACACCACCACTGGTTCCCACAGGGATCATCTGTCCTGAATTTCCCATGTTTCTGACTCCAGTATACATCCCCTGGTCTAGCTGGGTTTGCAAGGTGGAACTGGGATCATGAGATTGGGTGGGAGGAAGCATTTGAGAACTAGAGGATAGTTGCATACCTCATTGTTGCCACACTGTACCCTGACTGGCTCCTCTCCTCCCTGCAACCAGTCTGCGAGGGGATATTACTTCACCTATGATGGGCTTTGGGCCCCCACTAAGTACTCCCCCTCCTTTATAATGATATAATTTTTAGTTCTTTGAGCCTGACCCCTGCTCCCTTTGGCACCTTGTAGTCACACAGGCTGGTGTGCCTCTTCCATGTGGACTTTGTTGCTTCTGAGCTAGATGGCTGCTTGTTTACTTTCAAGTCTTTAAGACCCCAGATATTATATCTTTTGTTATCTAGGCACCATCAGCTTTCTTCACAACAAAATAGAGTTTGTTGTTTAGTGAAATGAAATTGAATCCCAGTTTGCTTTCTTGGCAAATTACTGCACTGGACAGATGGTTTTTCAATTTCTGTTACTCAGAAATATAAGACTGGTGACAGTGTTTTCATATGACAATGCATTTGTCGTCAGTAATCATATCAGGGACGTGAACATATATGTGCTGAACTAGTCTATGTTTGCAGTGTGGACATTTTTTTAGGCAACTCAATCCAGATAACCAGATGTCTCCAGAACAAGTAATTCCTAATTGTTACCATGACAATCTTGTCACTGACACAACCTGCTTAAATTTTAACTCTTCTCTGTCTCAGTTCTAGACACAACTCTATGACCTTTCTAGGATCACCTTCAATATAATGTACCCGCACTACAATGCTGTACCACATTCACTACATAGGCAGTTTCATTACATTAAAACAGAAAAAAAAAAGTCTTAGTTAAGACAATCTGAGAGAAAGAGATTAAGATTTCAGCACACTATTTACTAAAATAAAATAGAAGTTAAGCAACATCTCTGTCTAAATAGCAAGATTCTCTTTATTGTAAGCAATGCTGATTGACTGTGATGGGTGAAGGGAATTCTTTGGGAATTGGTCTAATTTCATATAGAAATTATGAATAGATTTTACTTGTTTTATTTTATGTTATATTATACACAGAAGAAAGGCTCTATATTATATGAGGAGGGTATGCATTTGAATTTCTATGTAAGTCAGATAAATGATTTAACTAATCTGAATTTTTAGTCTAAATAGTGTTCAGATGTATTGTTAAGAGAGATTTTTAAAAATAAATTGCATATTTGATACACTTGGAAAGTAATTGAAATGTATTAATTTGTAAACTCTCTAATGAGATTGGATCATTAATATTGTAATATAATTCTTTATTATAATTGATTAAGATTATAACTTGATTATAATTAACCAAAAATAAAAATATGTAAATCTGTACTTTTCTTGTGAAGAATATTATTTCAAATCATCTTTTCTTATCTTTTTTTATTTGTTATCTTCTAAAATTTTAATAATAGTGCCACTTGATTCCTTTTCAGACCCATCAAAGAATCTAATTCTACCACAGTTTTTGCTTTCCCTAAACTGATTCGATCACCTAGCATTATGTTCTCCTAATATTATCAGAGTAAACCACGATCCAGTTAATTGTTGCTACACTGCTATATTCCGCATAACCCACAGGCACATTACTGCTTGTTAGTCAGCCACAGTCAAGACCCCACAGTATAGCAAACTGACAGATAACGGGGAATCTAGGATTCCTTTACACATCTCTATACAATATCTTCTGTACAGGCTATGATGTATATACCAATATGTATATTATAGTGGTAAATACCATGCAGTTGAAAATCTTTTCTCATATGTCTTAGTTGATTATTGCCTATATTTTCCAATATCTAAATTTATGAAGACCTTACAATGCTCCTTGGCTATTGTATATAAATGCATATAAATGTATGCAATGTATATAAATGCATATATTATGTATGAATGCTTAAGTTTATTTATATTTTTATTATATAAAAACCAAATAAAGTATGTGTGGTGGTCATGTACTTGATGTCAATTTCATGATTGGGATGTAGGGGTGGAAATAGCCAATGAGGCCTCTGTGTGGGCATAGGTTTCTCTTGAGAATTCAGGGAAGTCTTGTGGTATTTCCCAATTGGAGTAAAGAAACTAGACTCAGAGGGACCAACTGCTGTCAAGATGAGATGACAGCATGCTGGCTGATGCTGATTCCTGGAGAATGGAGGAGCTGGAAGAGAGGCCACATGGTCTTGCCCTGATGGACCCAAACCTCTGGGGTTGGAGAAGCCATGTAGATACTCCTGTCAGTGCTGAGATGCTTACACTGCCACCAGACACTCAAGACTCTGCACCCAGTGGCTTGTGATTGTCTTGGTGTAATTGCATGTGATTCATAAGTCAGAAGGAGACTTTATAGACTGGTATCAGACATAAGGGGTTAATATTTGACTTATGACTTTGGACTGGACTGGGTTGGGATGCTTTCTCAATGTTCCACTCCTCTTCGATATAAACCTTTCCCTTATATCCAAGTGTGTGTTTATGAATTTGTTTCTCTAGTTCAACTGGACTAATACAGTATGTATGGTAAATTCTTTTACATACAAATGAATGTAATTTGTCTGTATAGTACTGAAATACATAGAAATTATAGACCAAATAATTTAATCGAGAACGTCTTGTATTCATTTGGTTAGAAAAGATGTGGTCCTGTTTTAATAATAAATCAGAATATTTATTACTTCAACCACAATGAAGATATTCTGAAAGTTCTTTAATAAAGCATTAAATGAAAACAACAAAATGAACTCTGTTACAACATATAATTTGTTTAGTGAAATGAAATTGTATCCCAGTTTACTCTCTTGGCAAATGACTGCACTGGACAGATGGTTTTTCATTATCTGATACTTAGAAATACAAGACTGGTGACAGTGTTTTCCTATACTTGCTTATCTGTGAGAGAGTAATTCCTGAGCTTTGGGGGCAGAGAATATCTTAAATCTTTCTCAGCATCTGTAACAGCATCGCATAAAACAACATTGTGGCCATTTCTGTACTTTTTTGCTAGGACACACTTTTTTTACTGTATCTTCCCATAGATTAAGTCACATCGGTGCACAATAAATTTTTTAAATGATTTCCAGGGAAAATTCTGCAAATGCAACACTCTTTTGCATAAAATGTGAAGTCTTATCTGGTGCCTCTTTGCTTTGCTAACATATGTTCTCAACAATTAACTTTGATGAAGTAATGTGTTGGTGCAGAAGCTTCCAAAAGATAAGAATTTGAGCACCAGACTCTATTTATCTAGATATTTTGTTGTATGGATAGAAGAAGTCTTCAGTAAATGTCAATGTGCCATAGAGCACACATTTATTAAACATTTCTAATACTTATCCTACAAAGAAATACATTATACTATGATTCACAGGTGCTTTTTCGGAATAAATGCTGACTTGTACACATTTTCACAATTCAGCAAATTGAATTTATTTAAGAATATTTTGAGATTTTAAAGGATTGATATTCTTCTCGGTCAAATATTATTGTATGAATGCCCAATTTGTTTTGATCTTATCTTTATTCTTCCTTCATCATTGAACTTCTTTCAATAGTAATGATTGAATCAATAAAGATATTGATAGTGGGGTTCAGTATAATGCTTGGAGAGCATAGACTAACTTTATGTGATCATTTCAGAACCTTCCTTTTATTCATTATTTTCTCTGTGTTATTCATGAATCAAACTTTCAGCAATCGCTTTTATTTATTCTCTGCATGCTGTATCCAGAAAGATAAATATATACTCAAATATCTTATAAGATTTTAAAATGAATTTATATGACTTTTTGTAACTTGATAATGGAAGGGAACATCCAAAAGAAAGAGTTAATTCTTGTTGTTTAAGCTCTATTCTTAATCAAATTCTCTTTTACTACCAGTTTTGAACATATCTCATCCAAAGCCCAATGATATAACTACAGGAAAATAAGGGCAGAAAGATATGCTAATGGAATTTATAGGACAATGATCAGGAACTTATCAAAAGTTTCATCTATTACATATTTAACAATTAATTCCACAGAAACTCATGCTACTAATAAATTTACAACCTAGAGTTCTCAAAGCTCATGCCCAGAGACTTATTTTGAAAATATATGAATCAAAATTTTCTAAGCACAATCATTTTAGAGTTCTCCAGAAGAATAGTGGTATGTTCCATATCTTTTTCTTGAAGCTGTGAAAAGCAGAGTCATCCAAAAATATAGTCTAGTGGTTTCAGATATTCAACATTAGTTACTTTATAAATGATAATTGAATTTATTATTTTAGCAAATGTGATAGGAGAGTCATCATGAAATTAATTTTATATTATGAAAGAACTAAGGCATAGCTGAGTATATATATATCAGTGGTTGCTTATGGAAAATAAGAGTCGAAGGTAAAAGGTAAACTTATAGAACTATTTTTAGTTGTTCACGTAGAATCGTATTTTGTAGTCATATATTTAAGTAGGAGATGTGATGGCATTTGACATTTTTACTATAGCTTTTTAAAAAAAATGATAGATGTGTACTTATTTATAAAGACAATGTTGCAGTTCAGACTCATAAACCTCTATGTGCAAGCAATTGAAGCACTCTTCATTTAAGGTACATCGATCACCCTCTTGCAAACAAGAGTCACTGCACCAAAAAGCACTAGCCCAAACTCAACAATTCATGAAGTTCCACGTCATCGAGTATCACTGGTCCTAATCAACGGGGTGTAAATGGAACTGAGCATTATCTATAAACAAGAACTCAAGAATTGATCAAATACAAAGAGAAAGGGTTCAATGAGCTGATGAAACTTTGGGAGCACGCCCTAGTTTATATTAGGAATGCTTAATGACAGCTACTTGGCCTACTGAATAGAAGACAACCATATGTGTACCCATTCTAGAGAAACATAGATGGACCTGATGTTTAGAGTGTAACACAATATACTTTATGTTACATGCAAGCAATATTTTTTGAAAATCATCCCACAAGGATTGCAGTAGCACATTGACAGAGAACTGGCTGAGTTTCAGGTCAGATTCAAAAGAGGACATGAAACATGGTACATCATTGCTGATGTCAGATGAATCTTGGTTAAACACAGGAAGTACCTGAGATGTTTACTTGTATTTCCTTGACTATTTCAAGACATTTGACTGTGTTGAAGATGATAACATAGTATTGCTACACTTGAGAAGAGTGGGAATTATTGAATGCATCATTGTATGTAATAAGGAAAGTGTACATGGATCAAGGGGCAGTTGTGAAAACAGAACAAGGAAATATTGTAAGTTTCAAAAGAAGAAAATGTGTGTCCAGGTTCTATCTTCTTTCCATACTTATTTAATCCATATACTCAACAAATAGAGAAGGTGGACTATATTAGGAATGTGGCGTCAGGTTTGGAGGAGGGCTTATTGACAATCTGTAATATAGAGATGACACACCCTGTATATTGAAAATGAAGAGGACTTGAAACACTCATTGATGAAGATCGAAGATTGCAGCCTCCTGTATATATTATAACTCAGTATAAAGATGATCAAAATCCTCAAAGAGGACCAAGAGGCAAAATCATGGTAAATGAAGAAGCGATTAAAGTTTTCCAGGATTCCCTCTTGCTTCGATTCACTATGAATGGTCTTAGAAGTAGTTGTGAAGAAATCAAATGACATGATTGCTCTGTTGCACAAACCTATTTAGAGTGTTGAAAATCTAGGAAGTTATTTGTAGATTAATGTGTTCATGCTCCAAGCTCGATATTTCTGATATTCAAATTAATTCAATTCAATTTTCAATTTTACTACAACTAATGAGTTGTTTTCATCAAAAGTTTACTTACATGTAATAATGAAATTAAAAGATAATTTCTACCCACTGTTAAGTAATGTAGTCACAGAATATTGTTGTTTACTAATACTTTCAGGCAGCTTGAAATTCTTCCTTCAGCACCATTGTTTCTTGCTCCTATGCTACCTTTGGAAATGGGAGAATACAAACTAGATCTTTTTTATACTGTCATTTTTTGCATTGGTTCCATATTCTTTTGATGCATCACTCATTATTTTTCCCTTAGAACCTTACAATATTGTAACTTGAGGCTTGAACTTTTTCACAAGTTGCTTTGGTTTAAGATATGCCAAGAACCTTTCTCCCTTTTGGTTTTCTAACTCTAAGTATGACACAATTCTTTATAGTACACTGTACAGTAATTTATACTTTGTGTATGTATAATATATTTATAATATTTAGAATAGTATATTGTTTTCTCAAGCTGCCATTTGACATTTTCTTCTCACCTGTTTTATTTCATAAGTTCTTCCATTTGACTCAGCTACCCAAGAAGACAAAATTTCAGTGTCTCTTCTGACATTCATGTTGATATTTTCTTTTAAAAGGCTACTATCATGTATGATGTTCTTGATATCAACCCATCGCACATCAGATGTTAGAAGTGTTTAGTGCATCAAATCTGTTCCTGAAATGTATTGAAGTCCAAATTTAATAGACTCACGTTTGTATTTTGTTTCAATTTGGTGACATCGCCATCATTTTATGATAAAAAAGATAATGTTGTCCCTGATACAAAGAGGAATTCTATTTTAGTGTCAGTAATTTAGCCAGTAGTATAGAAATAAAATCAAATATTGAAGAAAGAGAATTATGTGATTATAATTATACAAGTATAAGTAAAAAAATATAGTTATACAATTGTATTAGTCCGGATAGACTAGAGAAACAAATTTATAGACACTCATTACTGTACAAGAGAGAGTTTATATAAAAGAGCAATTGCATGTTGAGAAAACATCTCAGTGCAGTCCAGATCAAGTTTTATGTCTGATCTTACTCCATATGTCAATCTAGTCCATAAATTCCTCATTAGACTCAAGCAGCCAGGCAACAATGCTGAATGCAGGAAGTGCACAGCCCTGTGGGAGGGAAATCTTGTGGATCCAGTGTTGTCAGAAGCATCTAAGCAGTGGCATAGTTCTCCACATGGCTCCTCCAGGTCCAGGGCCCTGGCTACATCAGCACAATGCTATTGGACTCATCATCAGGAATGTTTCCCAGGAAGTGGTAGGAAGTGAGCGGAAGGAACTGATGCAATAACAGCTGGAAAATAATCTTTTCCCTTCAATTACAGGGACTAGCAATAAAGTCAACCTCCTGAGATGAGCTAAAACTTTAGATTAATTAAAAATGAAGGAGAAAGATTATTTTTCGGCTGTAATCACATCAGCTCTCTCCCCTCAATTCCTTCCACTCATTCATATATGTATTCATGTGAGATTCCATGAAGCTGTAATGTTGGCCCTGTAAATGTTAAACTCATTGCTAAAAGTTGAAATTCAGTTATAATAAAGTTAAAGAATGGTTGTGATCTATAATGTAATGTAATATAATATGATAAAATAGATATAACACAAACCCAAACTCACTGTCATCAAGCCAGTTCTGACTCAGGGAACCCTGCGTGACAATGCAGCACTGCTGCCTGGATTTCAACAACTCTAACTCATAAGTACTTTTAAGATGAAGCTATGAATGCCTGCTGCTTTCTTTTCTGAGAGAAGGATTTCTGATGGCAGAGTGTATAGTGGAGAAATCCAGCTACCCATTGTTCTGAGGGAGAAAGATGCATCTGTCTGCTTTCATAAAGAGTTACAGCTTCATAAAATCAAAGAGGCAGTTCTATTCTAGTCTATAAGTTCCTTGTGGGTTACAATCGACTCAATAGTGTGTCTAATTTTGGTTTGTTATCTGAATGTATGCAATAAAATTGATGTAAATATTTATATGACATTAATTTCATAACAGCCAGCATCATTCTGAATTGGAAAAGTTGTTAGGTAAAAGAATTAGTAGGACACAGCTTCCTTTTTTATGCCACCTATGGACTAACTGGATTTAAGCTTAGTATTATAACCAGAACATATCTCTAATAATTTTTTTGCTATGATTTTGGCCTACTGAACCCACTAGTAAAAGGGAAAATTGTGGAAGAAAGAACATAACATAGCAACTGGGGATATATTTTAGAGTTCAAAAATCAGTCTCTAGTTCTAATGAGCTCTTTTAAAAACAGAAAAATGACCTTAAGCGTCTGATGGTTTTCCAGCTCAACGTGAGTATTTCTGAGTGGGTCAATTTGAACTCTAAGGCTGACAAGACACTCCTGATATATTGGACTCTTGACTCTGTCTCTGGGATGTCAGAGTGCTGTTCATTGTTCCATTTGCTTTCTTGATGGTTGTACTTTTCAATATTGGATAATAACCTGGCACTGTTTCCTCATTTTTCTCCTAGCACATCTTACTATGATGCTTTTTTTATTAAACACAGTTGTTCCCAAGAAAGGTTTGATATTTTCTGTATAGCTCACTGGATCAATGATTAAAGTGAAATAAGTAGGATGCTGTGTAAATTCATTATGGCAATTTTTTGAAAATCCAGGATCTTTTCATGATCAACTGTGAACATCAATTTCTTTCTGTTAAAATTCTGTGTGTGTGTGTATATATATATATGCATATATATGTTTACGTATACAAATATATCTGTAAAAATATTTTGTTTCTTTTGACTTTAATTATTCTAGAGAAAATGTCTGGATTAGAATTTGTTTAATTGGTTGAGCCCTGGTGGCATAAGTGGTTGAGTGCGGGGCTGCGGCCCATGGGTTGGAGGTTCAAATCCAGTGGCAGCTCTCAGGAGCAGTGCTGGGTGGCTCCCATGACCACCAGAGGGCAGTGATTCCAAAAAAACAATTTGTTTAATTGATAAAAATATAAAGTCATGGCTGATGAGAGGGTAGTATTGATTTTATTAAAAAATTTTTTTTGGTAGTATTGATTTTAAAACTGCAACGATTAAGTAAACTCACCAGAGCTGTGGAAAATAAAAGATATGCTAACGATATGCATTTTTCAGAATTATTTCTACATATTTTCCTCTTATCTTAAGGGATAATTTTATATTGCTCTTCCAAATTACTGTGAATCTTTCTAGTTCAAATGGAGTGGTTTTCTTACATAAAAGTACAAGACTGAATTTGAGATAACAGGGTGATTTCAGTTTCTGTAATTGCCATGAAGAAATGTTCTTGATGGTCTCCCTTTTTGTGAAACATACTGAAAAGATTCCGAATACAATCATATGGTTGAGAGCTAGGGTGCTCCCACTTTTTCAGCATGTGAAATACATATAAAATGATCAAGTCCAAATGACCTACCAGCTACAAGACTGAAAAACAAATATTTGTATTCATTTATTACATAAGTGCATAGAGAATTCTTCATATGTACAATATATGTTTATGTACCTTGCATAACTTCATGAGTCCATGATGCACAACACAACACAATTAACAGTGCATTTTTTTTGTCACTACCTGAGTGTACTCTGCTGTCTTGCACTGAATGGAATGAGCCAGGGATACATAATCCAGACATCAGCTGCTGACAGCCAGCCTCAATCTCACTTTCAAATGATCATCAGTCACGTTGGAACTGTACTTGGACTTCATGATCTTCATGTGGGAAAAGGCTGATTCACATAAATAAGCATAGCTGAATAATACAGTCAAAGAGGAAGCACATTTCCTCATGTTTGGGTACTTTCTCTCTGCCAGTACGTTCCAGAACTGTTCATCTTCTCCGGACTTCGGCTGAATAACAGTTTGTAGTGCCTGAATCTCCCATTCCATATGAAAGTGATACATTTTTGTCTTTTTACTTGCTCCAGCTCCCCCACTCATTTGAAGACACTTTCTTACATTTAAGAGGGAAAATAATCAAGGTCTAAAAATTAGCAGTAGCTTAGCTTGTAAGTTTTGCTGCACTTGGCACAGTTGTTTGCACATGCATTTGACACCTAAGATTGCATGTGATTGGCTACACTGTAGATCGATTAAGTGATGGGATTGATGATAGGTTATGTCTATTATTTTATTGCCATGTGATTTCCACACTACATTTGTGATTGACAAGTAGACTGCTATTGACATATTGAGAACTCCTGGTTAGACTGTCAGTATTCAAGTAATCCCTTTCCTATACAAAACAGTGTGACTGAAAGCTGACATAAGGGACCTATGATCTCAGTTGTGGTTGTTAGTGGACACACCCCTGGTTATCTTACACAGCCCCACAATGGAACGCTATCCAATGCTGCAACATTCTCACAATTACCAGGATGTGCAAGCACATAGTTATGATCCTCCTGGCCACCTGAGTAATGGAAGATATGTTACATCCACCCTGACCAACCAACCAGATGCCCTTGCTCATATAGAATAAAAATGACATTGATTTCTCTTCACAATGTGAACAGAGTCGGTAAGCCATTGTTCTTGTTGAGTGGGTGTACAAAAGTGACTGATAATTTTATATCATTTTTATTCCTAGTATAGTCCTCATGACCTCTGAAATAGTATGTGTTCGTGTATGTGTGTATGTGTGTGCCCTGACTCTCAGAAGATTGCTTCAGACCTAGAAAGCTTTCAGGTTAGTTTTATATTACTGAGAAGAGTTGTGCTTTTCTTCAATTAAGGCCTCAAGCTACATGAAAAGGTCAATTAAAAAATTAAAGGAAGAATCCATCTGATTTCCTACAGTTAAACTTTATGGTTAACCAGATGCATTTTAACTAAATGCATGATTTCCAAAGAACATAACTGAGATTATAGTACTTGAAGATAGCCACAATCTGCAATAGGATAATCATATCAATAATTACATGGACTTATTAGTAATATAGTTCTTAAAACTAAAATTAAAAATGAAATCGGTAAGGAGTCCCTGAAGTCTTCTTCAAGCTAAATAATTTAGCATAATTAAGGAAAAATATCTGTCTTAAGCCTTGCCTTTTTTGAAAGAACCCTCTCACTGGGTGGGAGAAAGAAGGGGTTTTCTATTCCTGTGGAGAGTATAGTCTTGGAAACTGAGTGACACTGCACTCAGGAGACAAACAAATTCATTGATATTCATATATGTATAGAGAGAACTTTATATCAAGAAATAATTAGGCTTCAATGTATCATTCCAGGTCAGTCTAGAGCAAGTCCACAAGTCCCATATTAGCTCATTCGTCCATAAATTCAGCCTCACCTAGCATGTGCAATGATGCCAAATGTGGGAAGAGCGCAAGCCAGAGGTAGGAAGGCCTGCAGATCCTATGGCAGTGGACATATGTCCTGGATTCTGGCTGCCATCAGTATGACCCCAGGTGGCTTGTCAGTAGGAATGCGAGGCATTGGAAGCATTTGTCCCACCTGCAACAAGGAAGAGACGTTCCCAAAGCTCTCCTTTGAAGGTCACGTGCACAAGGAAGAGTCATCAGGTTGTCACCTATAGGCCATACTCAATACCCCCATTTATTATAAAGTTGACCTGAAATTGTGTATCTGGCACAGACACCCATAAGGATAGTTCTTTCCTGTCCTGTAGAACCTCTGTAAGTTGGAATCAACTTTGCGGCAATATGTTTGCTTTTGAATCTATATGGAAACATATTGATTAACAATAACTTTAAAATGAGACAAGGAATTAGGGTGAACATGCGTTCATAATAATATGAAGGAAAAGAGCAGTGAGAATGTTTGCAAGAAGGTAATCGATGTACCTTAATGATCCATATAGACATTGTGGACTTGCTGTGCTTTTTCTCATGTAAGGAAACACTAGTTGCATGATGTTAAATTCTAGGCTGGTAATAAACGGTGTGCACTGACATTCAGCAGCCACAACGTGGAGGAAAGATTGGCAATGTGCTTCCACAAATATTTCTACCCTGGAGACCCCGAGGGATGGTTCTCTCTGTCCTAAAGCATGGCTACAATCCAGAATCAACTCTGAGATAATGCTGCATGTATTCCCACCACTCCCTCATGAAAAAAAATCACATTAAGAAAATAAAATTACACTTTCATGAAACATGGGTGATTTGAAACAAGTTATAAATTGAAGCAATGGGGCTGAGCCCCGGTGGCGTAGTGGTTGTGCGTGGGACTGCGGCCCACTGGGACAGAGGTTCAATTCCAGCAGTGGGGCTGGGCTTCCAACTCCCACCACCGGAGAGCAGCGATGCCCCCCCCCCCAAAAAAAATTGAAGCAATGATACTGGTTAAATAAAATCACTGAAATATATGTTGTCTTCAGATGGCTCACTAAAAAAGAAAAATGACTATATACATATGTACATGTTCACTGGGTCCACTGATTTAGCTATTAACAAACTAGACTTTGAAATAAAGAATATTAATGAAGATACAACTAAAGGTATAGATATTATATGAAGAGTCTACTCAGAGCCACTTCTATAAGAACAAAGAAATTACATACCCCACAGAAAGATGTATAGGCCAATGTTTACATTAGATTTATTCTTTTGGGTGGAATTTATTCTTAGTAGTCAAGCATGAAAAATGCTAAACTGTCCAATGGTAGATGATGGACACAACATTATAGAAATTCCAAACAAGTCTAAAGTGAAAGAAATCAGATGAATAATTAACTCAGTTGGCAATTATTGAGATTCAAGTGTTATAAATCTATTTTATGAGAGTTAAACACATGTTCATTCAACGTCAAGAGCACATCAAGCTGTTTACTTAAATGTGTTTAGTTCATTTTCATTAACTATATATCAATAAAGCACTTTGATAAAAATGCATTAGGAAGCACCCAGAATGATTACAAATAAACTATGTGCATGGTATATAATGTCCCAATTCTATGTTCAGGTAGTAGATAGATATACGATCTTGGCTATTATTTTAACATTGTATATTATAAGAGACTACTTTGTAGTCTATTTTGGGCATTATTGGCATTTTCACTCTGTTAAGCATTTTTATTTATCAGTATCATGATATATTTTTCCATTTATGTAACTCTCTTTTGATAAAATATATCAATGTTTTATAGTTTTCATTGTGTAACTCTTGTTTATCTGAATCATTTTCTGAAAGCAAGGATGAGTAATTAGTATATCATAAGGATAATTTATTCCAGATCTTACAGTATTTAGATACACATATGTATATTAAATGTTTTGAGATCATTGTTTTGTTCTACTGACACTTTAATGCCCCCTCTCCAGAACTCAAGAAGCTTGTAAGACAGTAGCAGTCTCCTATCTTCACTTCAGTAATTATTTCAGTAGGACTGGCAAAGGATCCAAAAACTTGTGTTTTTAAAATGTCCTGGTGGAGCAATGTTTGCACATTGGACTGCTGACCTTAAGGTCAACACTTTAAAACCCCCAACTAGTTGGTTGGAGAAAGAAGGTGCTTTCTCCTCCCTTAAAGACATAGTCTCTGAAGCCCCAGAGGAAATTTTTCTCCTGTAGGTCCCTATGAGTCAGAATGGTCTTAGGCAATGGATTTTGCTTTTGTTTTGTTTTTGTATTTTTACCTGGCAATGATTTAAGAATTTCAATGTCTCAAACTGAAAAGGTACTAACTCTCCCTGACTTTCATACATTTTATAATAGGAGTAAAGAGCCAAAAAAGCATTTAGTACATCTAAATATCAAATTCATGAAATGCTAAACTACGTCTCTTGGAAGTCAATCTCATTTGCTACTTTCTCTGTAAATCTAATTAATTCCTATAAAAATTGATTCTGGTTTCAATAAGTACATTATCACTTTTAGGAGCTGTTAATGGATTCAGAAAGATTTGGTGGGGATAACTGAGAAAATATTTTGCATACCCATTTGGAACATTCAAAAGGCTTGATATATTCATGGTCAGAGATTTTCATATTATTTCAGTCATATGACCAGATAGTAGATCTATTCAGCTTTGCTTTGCATGACAAGTAGTCTCTGTAATGTTGAGTTATTTAGGTGGAGGCTTATAGCAACCTCAGACTTTGTTTAAAATAATAGTCATTTTGCACTAAGTCACATGTCCATAATATACTGATATTTAAGTCATCCATTCTTTGTTTGAATAAATAAGAATATGAATTTTATCAGTATTTTAAATATGCAAAAATACATCTTCAACTTTTAAGTGTGCTTATTATTTATATACCTTAGACAGAATATATTAAAATGATCTTTCAAGAGTCTTAGATATATTAAAAGTTACATAATTTCCATATATGAACAATACTTAGAAATTATTTATTTATCTTGACAGTTTGTTACTATTTTTAATATTAGGGTTTTGTGTTTCCTTTGTTTCTGGTCAATATAGCTGTTTAAAGTGTACATACACTGATTTTTATTAAAATTGAGAATTTTTGGTCCTTTTTCTCATATTAACTTCTGTAGACAGTCTTCCATAATGAAGGACAGTGAGATGTAAAAGAAAACATCCAAAATATACAATGACTATTTTAAAACCTATTTAAAAATAATAAATCCCTGGTAATACAGTGTGTTAAGCATTGGCTGCTAGCCACAAGGTGGGCAGTATGAACTCATCATAGAATCTTTTGAGGAAAATAAAGTTGTCTGCTTCCTTAAAGATCTAAAGTCTAGAAAATCACAAGTCAGGCTGAGCCCTGGTGGCATAGTGGTTGAGTGCGGGACTGCAGCCCATTGTCTTGGCGGTTCAAATCCAGCAGCAACTCTCCGGGAGCAAGGCTGGGTAGCTCCCATGACCAACAGAGGGCAGTGACCCCTCCCATCAAAAAAAAAGAAAAAAATTACAAGTCATAATTGTACCCTTTCCTATAGATTTGATATGAATCAGAATTGATATTTTAAGCTGGGAAATGAATGGATAACTTTGGCTTCCTTACATTATATCAAATTGTTGTATTTTATCTATTATCTATTTATCTATTATCTATTATGCATTTTATCTTTTATCTGTTATCATATTGTCAAGTCTGTTCCAGAGTGACCATATAGTTTTAAGGAGAACTGTCTCCTAGAATTTACACAATTGAAAAATGTTAAAGAAGTGCAGTGTCACGTTTGTCTTGTGTAACAGTTATGAGTATGAACTACCCAGTGCAAGGCATTATTTGAATTTCTCTCTCTTGCTTCATTGAAGATGGATTAGGGATCCAAGTAAAATGAAAGCCTAGAAAATGTCCATTTTCTCCACTAATCATTTTGTTTTATTTTTCCATATGTGAGAATTTGTCCTTTCTTGATGTTGAAGTATAATTCATACTGGACCCTGTGATCTCAGAGCTTCATCAAATATTACTTCAAATCCTTTGCCTTCAGCAAGCAAAGTTGTATAATTTGCATAGCAGAAGTTGTTAATGAACCTTCCTTCAATATGAAAGATATTTTTCATATAGTCCTCATGGTATTTTCAGTCCTCGGTTTTTCATATTATTAGCACACCATTCAGATTAAAAGAGTGCAGTGAAAGTAGACAGCCCTGATACACATCTTTCCTGAATTTAAGCGATTCCATGTTCCCTTTTTCTTTTTCATAACTGCGTTTTGGTCTATGTACATGTACTTCACGAGCATCATTAGTATTCTGTCATTCCCATTTCTTACAATGTTCTCCCTAGTTTGCTTTGTTATGATCCATGTAGGTGTATGCCTATAAGGTAACCCACTGTACCACCAGGGCTCCTATTTTGGTAACTTCAGGCTAGTAAGTTAATACCAAAGGCAGTTGCTATTTTTTTGCTGTTGGTGGGTGTTGCCTAGCTGATTATGGCTGATACTACCAGGAATTGAATTGATTCCTACATATAGGAACCTGACAGGTCAGAACAGAACTACTCTTTTTGATTTCTGAGGCTCTATGCATTTTTTTTCTTTTTTAAATAATTTTATTGGGGGCTCTTACAGCTACTACAACATTCAATACATCATTTGTATCAAGCACATTTGCACACATGTTGCCACGTACATTTCCAAACATTTTCCACTTGAGCCCTTGGTACAAGCTCCTCTTAAAAAAAAAAAAAACTCCCCTTCCCCCCTCCCTTTTTTTAATGAATCATTTTATTGGGGGTCCCTACAACTCCCATCACAATCCCTAACAACATCAGTTGTATGCAGGCCACTTTTACACACCCATTGCCCTCATCACTCTCTAAACATTCTCCTTCCCTTAAGGCCCCCATTATCAGCTCCCTATATTATCCTTCCTCTCCCCCTTCCCCTTGAACCCTTGGTAATTTACAGATTATTTTTTTCATCCTGTACACTGTACAATGTGTCCCAACACTCGCTTCCCTGTTGTCCGTGTCCCAGAGAGGAGGCTACGTGTAGATCCCTGAAGTTGGTTCTCCCTTTCTATTCCTCCACCCCCCCACCCTCCTGGAATTACCACGCCTATTACTAGTCTTGATGGGTCATCTATTTCCCATGTTTTCAAATTCATTGTACATCTCCTGGTCTAGCTGAATTTATGTGGTAGAATTGGGGTCATGATAGTGGGTGGGAGGCAGCATGGGAACTAGAGGAAGTTTGCGTATTTCATAGCTCCTGCCCAGTGTCTTAACTGGCTCATCTCCTCCTTGTAACTCCTCTGCAAAAGGATGTCACCTCACCTATTGATGGGCTCTGGGTCCCCTATCTGTACCCCCAACCTCATTAATAATAATATAAGTTTGGCTCATTGATGCCTGACATCGGATCCCTTTACCACCTCATGATCACACAGGCTGGTGTGCTTCTTCCGTGTGAGCTTTCTTGCTTCTGAGCTGAATGGCTGCTTGTTTACTCGAGCCTTTAAGACCCCAGATGCTATATCTTTTGGTAGCCAGGCACCATCAGTTTTCTTCACCACATTTGCTTATGCACACATTTGTCCTCAGGGATCATATCAGGAAAGTGAGCATGCAATGTTATGCTTTTTAGTTCTTGAAGCCTGATATCTCATCCCTTTGACACCTCATGATTCCACAAGTGAGTGTGCTTCTTCCATATGGGCTTTGTTGCTTCTGAGCTAGTTGGCTGCTTGTTTACTTTTAAGCCTTTAAGTCCCCAAACGCTCCATCTTTTGATTTCCGGGCACCATCAGCTTTCTTCGCCACCTTTGCTTATGCACACATTTGTCTTCAATGATCACGTCAAAAGGTGAGCGTCTTGGAATGCCAATTTAATAGAACAAAGTGTTCTTGAACCGAGGAGATACTTGAGTGGAGGTCCAATGCCCATCTGTTGTCCTACTATTAGCCCTATAAGTACACACATTAATCTCTTTCCCCATCCTCACTGATAAATATATGCCCCTATGTACATACCTGTATTTGAACCTCTATAAATGTTCATTATCCCCCAGTTCCTTCCTCTATTTCCATTTGCTTCCCTCTTGTCCCACTATCATGCTCACTCTTCCTTTGGGTTTCAGTATTTTTTCTCTGTTACAATAGTCTTAATCAATCCCTATTGGCCTTCTCTCACCACCTTGTCCCTGCATTTGTATCAATTGCTATTCCATCTTTCCTGGGGTGGTCAACATCACCAGCTTTCCCCCTCCACCCCCTCTTCAATGTCCACTACCCTGGAACCATCAGTCCTGTCATTTTTGCCTCCAACCTCTTTGCCCAGTCTATATTGTCTGGATAACCTGTAGAGGTAGCAATATGTACAAGAAAGGTCTCCTAAAATGGAGCAACTTGAGGCTGTATGTATTTAAGATTGCCACTACCTTCCCTGAAGATGATGGATTGGAAACTTTGGCTTCGCATTAAACTGTCCAAATTCACTCACTTGTACCAACCATATGGACAGCGTGGACACATGGAAGGGTGCAAAGAAAAGAGAGAGCTACAGAGCAGGATGCAACCAGAGTCAGATTGACCACATCCCTAGAAGTGGGCATGGCAAAGAACAGGTTTGAGGAGGGGCCACACCCATAGGGACAAAGACAAGAAAGAAGGAAGAGGAAGAGAGGTGGTCTAGTCCCCACACTGACACATTATGCTCAGAGGACTACTCCCCTCTGGGGACCTAATGGGTCACTGAAAGGACTGGGCAAACAATAACAGGACGTGTCACACTGGCTCCCTACTGTAGCAGGCAGTGACAGAGGACACTTCGGGAATCACATGGTGGGGAAGTATTGCAGACTGACCCCCCTAAAAAAGAACGAAATCAAGAAGGGAGCATTCCTGGTCAGAGAGTCAGGAGTAAAGAATGACAGGTCCAATGGTTCCTGGGGGGCACGGGAGAGAGGAGAAGAAGGGAAGGTGGACAGGCTTATGAACTGGGGGAGCAACAAGTGGTCCGGAACGGATGGAAAAGAGAGTGTGGAACCACTGGTAGGGACTAAGCAAGGAAAATGAATCTGTGAGGAAACACTGAAACACCAATGAAGGTGGAGCATGATGGTGGAACAGCAGGGAGATGGAAGGAAATAGAGGAAAGAGCTCAAAGGTAAAGGACAATTACAGAGGTCTACACTTAGGCATATCCATACATAAATACAATTATCTATTATAAGGAGGGAATACATTTAAGAACATATCTAAAGTTCAAATACTAGGGTAGCAGGTGGACCTTGGACCCTCACCCTGGTGCTCCCTCAATGCAAGAACCCTTTGTTCTATGAATCTGGTATTCCACGATGCTCACTGGCCCAACAAGATCACTGAAGTAAAATGGGTGCATAGCAAATGTGGTGAAGAAAGCTGATGGTGCCCAGCTATCAAAGGATATATCATCTGGAGTCTTAAAAGCCTGAAGATAAACAATAGACCATTTACCTGGGAAGAGACCACACCCACACAGAAGAAGCACAATGGCCAGGGTGGCCACAAGGTGATGAAAGGACAAGGCAACAGATATCAAACGGGGGGAAAAAAGCAACACAATTCACTGTGTACACACATCCCCAAGGCGCCCACTGAGGACTTGTGGAAACATGAGCAAGAATGGTGAAGAAAGCTGATGGTGCCCAGCTATCAAAAGGTACAGCATCTGGGGTCTTAAAGATTTGAACATAAACAAGCAGTCATCTAGTTCAGGAGAAACAAAACCCACCATAAAAGAAGAACACTTGCCTGTCTGATCATGAGGTGCTGAAACAATCAGGTATGAGGCATCTAAGAACAAAAATCAAAATCAATGAACTAGTTGACTCCCGATACAATTGCTGAAGACAAATGGATACAGAGACAAACAGAATAGAAGAAACGGATGGTGCCCAGCTACCAAATGATTGAATGTCTGGAGTCTCAAAGACTTGAAGATAAATGAGTTACCGTTCAGCGCAAAAACAGCAAAGCTCACATGGAAGAAGCACACCAGCCTGTGTGATCAAGAGGGGCTGAAGGGAACAGGTAATGAGTATCAAAGAATAAGAATCACATCATTACAAATGAGGGGGAGAGCAGGGTGGGGACCTAAGACTCACTGGTGGATAATTGGTCACCCCTTTACAGGGGAGCCATGGGGAGGAGACAGACCAGTCAAAGTGCAGATGAGCAGTGATGATGCACACAACTTTCCTCTAGTTCCTGAAGCCTTCCTCCCTGCCAACTATCATGGTCCTAACTCTACCTTACAAATCCACATGGACTGGAGTACACTGATAGAGAGGGGAGCTGGAGATATGGGGAGACCAAGACGGATAAGCCCTTTTGGGCCAGTGTTGAGATTGAAGCTGCTGGATGGGTGGAGAGAAGGTGGGGTAGAGAGACAGAACCAACTGCAAAGATAAACACATAGCTTCCTATTTGAAGCACAGACAGCAAAGGGGGAGAGGTCAGGCAGAGTAAGATTTGACAGAACAATAATAATGTATAAAGTATTGAGGATTGATGGGGATGGGAGAGCAGGGGAAGAGAGGAAAGGATGGAAAGTCAATATCAAGGGCTGAAGGAGAAAGGTGGATGTTTGGAGAATGATAACAGCAGCGGACACGTGAAGGTGCTTGGCACAGTATGTTTATTTATGTATTGTGAAAAACAATGTATGAGCCCCCAATAAAATGATAAAAAAAAGAAGACACTTAACAACCCTATGTAATGGATTAGCAGCACTGAATAGAAATTCTTAAGCTGCAAACATTGTGGGAGAGGATTTCTAAAAGTTTTCTCCTGCAGAGGAGCTGTTGGATTTGAACTGCTCACATTTCAGTTAGCAACTGAGTGTTGTACCACCATATATATTTTATGAAATACAAATTAATATTGTATGTGCTTCAATCTCATTATTTTTTGTATTGATGGTACTTATATAATTTTATGTCAACTTGAAGAGATATAAAAGTATTAGGGGGTGGTGTTAACCTGTCAATCAGGTCACACCCTAATGGTGCCTCTTTCTGGGGGTGGCCTTCTTATAAGTAGGGCCCAGGGAACATCCCCTGCTTTCTAGTGGCCTTCACCCTCCTTTTGTCTCACCATGGTTGCTCAGATCCCTGTGAGGAACTGCACCATTGGATACACATGACCTTTGACTCACTGGCTGGTGATTTTTCTGCAGTCTGCATCACAGAACGCGTCTTCTTGAGTCTGGAGAGGGACTTTAGGCTTTGCGTTAGACTGGGCTGGGATGTTTTCCTTATATGCAATGACTTCTTGATAGAAAGCTCATTCTTACACATAGATGAGTGTCACTGGATTTGCTTCTCTAATCAACCTGGCCTAACATCATATTTATTTGCATTTAATTTGTTCATGAATTTATTTATGAACATTCATGCTATTCTCTATATGTTTTCTATTATATAATTCACATATGAAAATGTTTCTTTAACACTCATCTAAGTTGGAGTTTGGGTTCTTAGGCTACAAGCATTAAAATAAATAAAATCTCTCTGTCTAGAGAGAGATTTTTAATCTAACTCTAATAACCATCATAGCACAACTATAATTGATATCTATATGTGAATGTTTTGAGATTATTCAATGTAATGTATATAGGGCTAGTTGGTTGATAGCATTCTTTCCCCAAATGGCACACGCTAAACTTTTATCAGAATTAAGTAAATTTTGGCACTATAACAGAAATGTTCCTATAAATATTTATTCATGTGTGCTTTGGTGCCTATATAAACCCATTTATGAAAATGTAGGTAGAATTTCTAGTCATGTGATATGCTAATGTTCATTTTTATTTAATATTAATAATGATTTTAGAAATACAAAAGTTTTTTTCATGAGTATCAGCAGTTTTTATGTTATCCAATTTTTTAGCTCCAGCTACACTTAGTAATTTCACATATTATTGTAATAAATAAATATTTTGTGTCTCTGATAGGCAAAACAATTGTCTCATGATTAGACAAACTCTGGAAAGGAAGATGTACTGTTTTTCATTAACTAGGTAACATAACACATATCTGGAACCCATAAAATCAAGCTAATATGTCCTAAAGGGAAATCATTTCTCTGATAAAAGTTCACAGTACATTTTTACCAGAAATATATTGAAATCCAATTAAATAATTCAAACAATGAGATTATTATCTATAATTATTGCCTTCAAATAGAGTTTCTCTTTTAATTTTTAATATTAAATTGTAGTGTTAACTACCCATATATACTATTTTCATGTTAGTTAAGATATTGGTTTTTATTCTTATTAGTTAGGTTAATAACTGAAGAAGTAGGTTGATAGTTACTTGATTGATTCTAAGCAGTGATTTTCCATGAGAGGGGAAAATGAAAGTATAATGAGATTAATTGTTAAATAAAATCCAAAATCAGCTGAAATATTTTGTGGTCTAAAATGATAGTACTTTATAGTTCTTAATTAAAAATACAATAAATTAATTCAACTTCTACAATTTACTTATTACATTAATACATTATTAAATGATTTTTGAAGCTAGAGATAATAAAAATAATTCTAGTGATTTTAAGAAAACACTTTCCAAGAAATGAATAAATATAAATTTATAAAGAAATTTAATTTTTATCAATATAATCATTGCTAAGAGGCATCAAAATAGATGTTCTATTCTCTCATTTCAAAAGTTTTCAAACAATGCAGCTTAATTTTTAAATAGATATGATGCTAGCAATAATTTAAATAACTAGTTTCAAATTACCTTACATACTTTATCTAAATTTTTGACATTTTCCATGTATCACTACTTATTTTTACTATTCATGATATTTTGTAATCACAATGGTAAAACTGAATGAATTAATACTACATTACTGGGGAATGGGAAGAATAAGAGTCATCAAGGGATAAAGATATGCTGCTTTTATGAAAGTGACTATCTTCAGGCTACACAGCCTTCCTATCAAAGAATAATGTTCCCTAATTCTGTATGAAAGCCTTCAACTGATTTTATGTAGAGTTTCATATAGTAACGTCAAAATAAATGAAAATAATAGCATGATTCTTGATTATAACTTCAAGATGGTGATTGCAGTAAAGTCCTCTCAAATGATGAAAGCTTTCTCTCTCTCCATTGATATAAGACTTGCACATAATTAAAGTTTGTTTCAACCTTATTTCTCTGTGCTCTTCATAGAGCTTGCTGGCATATTTCTTATACTTCCAATAAAACCAAAGTGGCTTGGGTGGTGGCGTGGAAATGCCATCAGTGTCCACATACCCTCTTCTCACGTCTTCTTTGAATATTCCTTCAAAATAAAATTCAAAATATCTTTAAATGGATTGTGATAAATTAAGAAGACTTTGAAATCACACCAGGCTTTCTTTGTGGTGCTATTTTTAATGTAACTTTGTTGTTCCTCCTCCTTCTCTACATTGAAATGATTCATTTTGACCATTTGAGAATTAACACGATTAATACAGAAGCTTGAAAATAGGCATTGGGGTGATTCTGTGTTTTGTACTTTTGTACATATGTTCATTATAACAGCACCTAACAACAGAAAATTTCTTATCTTCACAGCATTTTTCATAATACCTTGCGATGATGGTCAAATAACTGTGTATGGTCAACAAAACACAGGGAAATGTATATGTCTAGATTAATGTTTTTTTCATTTTTCTCCAGTAGATGTTCAGTTATTTCAGTACCATTTATTGAAGCACATCATTTCCACATCAAATGGTTTTGCATAGTCCTGAAAGATCCATGGACAAATGTTGCTGTGCATTTATTTCTCTGTTATCTACTCTGATCCACTGATGTATTTGCCTGTTACACATTGCTTTTACTACAGTTCTTTAGTGTTTACTTTGTAGTAGGTTTTATAGCAAAGAGCATTTCTGTTCTTAAGATTTTAGCTAATACTTTCATTTTGTGTCCCTTCATATTCACGTTGTAATTGACCATTGCTTTAGATTCAATTTTTAACCAAAAAAAAGACTAAAAGGACAAAGTGGAATGTCCCAAATATTCAAGGCTGCTAATCTTTAAAGACAACTGACTGCTGATTTTTCCCTTCAGAATTGATAGAAGATTTGAACTGTTTCACTAAACCTCCTTACTTATAATATTCTCAGTAAGTTGTTAAAATATTATCAGAAATAAATATATATATATATGCCTCAAGGTGAGCAGGATGTGTTTTATATTAGTTGTATCTTTACTGAAATTGCTGATATGTCAAGGCCAAAATTTGTGGTTCAAATTGAACTGCTCTTTATGGTAGAGATATGATACTGTATAAATTCTTGAGTGCCATTAATGAACCATAAAATGTACTTAATATAATATTTCTTTAGTCAATTATAAAAATATGTGACTTGTATTTAAAGTGAAATTATTATTGACTTTTTGTCTTACAATTATGAGTACCCTAAATCAATATGTCATAAATGTCTAGAAGGTACATTTTTAAGGGAAGCTGTGATCTTAGGTCAAACAACCTCAATGGACATTGTTCACAGCTGAGTGATTCAATTTCTTTCACAAGACTTAATTGAGTTCCCCACTAGTTGCCTTTCAGTGTGTCCTACCCTGGTAGCCTGTGCGTTGCTATGATGCTGAATGCTATCTCATGACTATTTCAAATGCCAGCAGGACCACTCACAGTGAAAAAGCTGTAGCTGAGCTTCACGGGTCAGGATAGTTTACAAAGAAATAATAGATGTCCACTTCTGAAGAATAAACTCCTGGAAACCTTATGGCTAGAAAACACTGTTTCCAGATGCTGAAAACTTCATGAATAAAAGCAGAAAATCATCTGAACTCGTGCCAGACGATGGGCCTTTCAGATCAGAGTTGCTCTGAACATGAAGGAGGGAGAGAGCACTGGAATGATACAGCTATAGTAAATCCTGGCAATGGTAAGTCTAAGAGATCTTCCCTTAGTTATGAAGCTCGATTCACCTGGAGAAGAAAGAACAGCAAACATCAGGTAATAAATGAGACTTGCAAAGCAAAATGTAAGAATCTAGCAAACTTGATGTAAATAATGGAATGGGTCGTAATGAAATTGATCTTCTAGAAGGGTTGAATGTAATGGCCTGGTGTTGGACATTTTGAGAAAGATAATCTAGTCGTTAATTGTATGGTTTATTGTGCCAGGAATGACAGATTCAAAAGGAATAACATTGATTTCACCGTCAAAAAGATATTTCAAGATCTATCACGACAGGATAACATCTATCTTTACAAAGAAACCAAGTCAATACAACTCTTACTAAAACTTACACACCCAACCACTAAAGTTAATGATGCAGAAATTGAGGAATTTTACCTATGTCTTCAGGCTGAAATTGATGAAATAGGCAATAAAGGCGCATTGACAATTATTGGCAGTTGGAGCACAAAAGTAGGAAACAGAATTTATTTGACAATGTTATTGTTTTAATATCTTCCTTTATGTTTCTAAATCCACATATTTACAAGTATATTTCTATTTTCATAATATTTTGCTGGGCATTCTATCACTTTTAATTAGCAAATGTATTGCTGTTTACATGTACTAATACAAAAATTCCATTGTGTGCTCATCTGTCCTTTTTTTGTCTTTCCTTCCTGGTCTGCTCCATAACTACTACCTAATTTACATTCATAAAATAAAATTCCAGTGAAGACAGTCTCTAGAACTTCAGGTGTGAAACAAGTGAAGCAAGTATTTCTTACTCCTTCTTTCACAAATTATTTCCCCCATTTACAATATTTTTGTGATTTATTATCTGTTTCCAAAGACATTACTGATAAATGATGGTAATGTTAACTCTATATTATTAAGCTTGAAATGATAGCTGCCATAAAAGTCGGCAGATTTTGAGAATTTCCAACTAAATTCAAAGAATCTTCTAGCACTATCCAATTGAGAATATGAAATGAGGGTACATAAATATCTTAATATAATTATTCTACAGTTTGTAAACATTGTTTGTAATGCAACCCTCATTCACATGATCATATTCTACATTATTTTGTAAAGTTTTATACACATTGATTAATAGCCTACACATTTGATTGTAAGTTTCTGCGAGGAACAACTCTACTCATCATCAAATCCCATGCCAAAAGATTTGAATATTCATTAGTTTGATAATACTAACACAGCTGTATAAATATATAGAGCACAGGTGAGGTAAAAATCTCGCATGAGGCACAAATGTTTGCACTGAACCTATAACAGACATTAATTATGCTAATTAATACTCTTATTATGCAAGTATATTTTTACCAATGTCACCTAATTATCTGTATTGCAGTGAATACACTAAGATACAAGTTTATGAAATATATTCATTTTTGCTATAGTGAACTTGACTTCATCTTCTAATCAATCATACATGTGGAAATATGAGTATAACAATAAATATATTCAATATTGTACTCAGTGATAATTATAATAACAGATAACCTAATTGTGTTCTTGTTAACCAATCTTAAATGTCACATTACAAATTTAAATAAAATCATCCTCTCTTGTTTGAAAATTATGACATACTGTTTCCATTTATTTACAATAATGATCTTGGAAGTAATAAAGGTATGAGCTGGTTTTAACAAAGATTTACGAAACAAAAAATATCTAGCCAACCTAATTCTCCTTTCACAGTGGTTGTGAATTCCATACCGGTTAATGTGCATATCTCAGACAATGATAAGGTCATCTATTATGTTGGGTTCTCTAGAACGGTAGCGATACCTATGTAGATAGAGAAAAAGATAAAGAGATGTACATGAAGACAGTGAAATGCTCACATGGGTGTAGCAGCAGCTTAGTCAAGTCTGACTTTATGTCCATGGGTCAGCGGTTAAGTGGGAGATTTCTCCTGAAGGGCAGAGCTTCCGAATTAATCAACTTGGTATTAGCAGGAACACCACAGGTGGCAGAAGTGGATTAATCCAAATTAGATCAAAGGTCAGATGACAAGTTCAAATCCAAAGAAGTGTGGGTTGACAAGCAGGATACTGATCCAGAAATAAACAAATTACCCAGAGATAACTTGTTTAGAAATTAGGACACACTCTGAAGGAACTGACTGTCAAAGGCACCGGGACTGTAACCTGAGAAAGTGGGCTTCCATCTGCCCTCATCTTTGGACTTCTTGGATATGCAGAGCAGATCCATTATGAAATTGATTAGATATTGTATTTAGTCACATCATGGGGGATTATAAAGCCCTAACTTCTAAATCAGTGAAAATACTGAATTCGTGACAATGACACAAAACCCAAGACAACTATAAAACCTATAGCACCTCAATTAATACCAGAAAAGTATTTTGTGGCCAAAAGGCCACAAAAGTAGCTATTCTGTGTGACTACAGAAGAGAACCTTCACAAATATCTAAGAATGACTGGAATGGATTGGTTTGCATTTTCTGAGAAGTGTACCTCATGGACTGTTAAACCAAAACCATGATTTGTTGGTTCCTTTGTTGAATCTTCTTAGGTAATTTCTCAAGTGCTCCTTAAAGCTTCTTTTCCATAAAATCAATTTAATTTTTTTTCTCTTGGCAAAGAAATGATGCTTGATCTTTTACAGTTCTCTTCATTGTTTCTACATGTCTGATTCCAGTTAATCAGCACCTATTTAGATCATTTGATTTCATTTTATTTATCTTGCTGATTGATGTCATAGAGTTTGATAGTCCCCACAGTGACCTTATTATGTACAACAGAAGGAGAAATGCTCACATCAGGGCCATCCTCACAGCTGACCCTATACCACAGCCCAGTGTTACACATAATAGTTGCTTATAAAAATTGTTACTTTAAACAAGTGTAATTGAAAACATTCAAGGGGAACCCAAAAAGTTACCATCATGGTAGCTGTTGTATCAATTTGGCAGGGTTCGGATTCTCAGTTAATTTCCCAGTGAGGCCTCATGACTTGATCTAACACAAGGTAATCAATTCCTTGATAGGACCTCACATGAAGTAATCACTTTTGAGGAGGAGCAGTTGCAGTGGAGTCTAACCCCTTGATTGGGTTAACAGTCTTCATGAAACACGAAGAAAGACTCCTCAAACTGTGGCTGGCTCCTTTTTAAGCAGATGTAGGGGGAAAACTTGTCACTTCTCCTGAATCAGACTTCTGCCACTGAATCGTCAGAATCACACCAGACGACTTGCCAAATGGAGAAGCCAACCTTGGATTCAGGAGGCTTTTTGTATGATGTCTTTCAGTCTTCTTGCTTCCTCCTGCAACCTGGTTTGCATGTCCCTCTGCCACACTGGTCAGAGGGCAGTCCCCAGCTAACATCTGCTCCACTGACTTGAATACAACTGGATTTGCCCCTTGATATAGATATACAACTCATTCCTTAATATATTTATATATGTGTGTGTGTCTATGTGTGTATGCACACACATGCATACACACACATAAGTGTCACTGGTTTTACTTACCAAATTCAATCTCACACACTATCAAAGTTAGCCTGAGTTTATAATTTCTAATTTAGAAATCAAATATCCCAAACAGAAATAAAGCAATAGGCCTCAGGTGGTAAGAAGTAGACACAATTGAACCCAAAAAGGAAAAGACAATAGATTGACTTTACCCCCTAGTAAAACATATCTGAATTTTAGACAAATATGACTACCAAATATCTTCCTTATTAGATGTATATATACAGCGTCCACCCATAGCAAACACTTGAAAATCCCAAGTGAACCATTGAAATCTCCCTCCTGTTAGTTTGTATTTGAAGACACCTGATGAAAACAGAAAGTCAATACTTGCACTGCAAATGTTTCTTTGTTTATCTCCTATCAATAGAAATAATAAAAACCACCACAGCATGAGGGGATTTTTTACCTAAAGAAGATGTTCTCCCAGTATGAGACTAAATGTTCATAAATAATTATAATAAAAAGTAGATATAAAAATTGAGGTAGGTAGATGTTGCTGTGAGAGTGTCAAATGCAATGGAGTCAGTTTCAATTAAAAATGACTGCATGCCAAGAAAATGAAACATCCTCCAAAGCTGCTCAATTTTTACAACTGTTGTTATATGTTTGAGGGTTTTCAATCTTTTCTGTTTTGCAATTATTCTACTTTACCAAGCTGTGTTCTTCTCCAGGGATTGCTCCATCATGATAACATGTTCAAAGTGTGTGATACAAAGTCTCTTCATCATCGTTTTTAAAGATAATGTTGCACTCTTTGCAAGACAGATGTATTCATTATTTTTGACAGTTTATGGTACACTGTTTATTCTTTATGAACAATATAAAGCAAAGGCATCATTTTTTCCTGGATTTTGTTACTCATCCTCTGGTTTTGATATAATACAATGTACATAATGTATATATGATATAAATGAAGTATTTGAAAATACCATGACTTGGATAGACAGAACTCAGTCTTAAAGGTAATGCCAGATTTCTTTATGGATTGTAGTTTCTTTTCCCATTTGAGTGCAATGCCTGATTCCTTTGCTACTGTTCACATGGGACTTGATAGCAGATCCAACTCAAATGATAATACCTTGAAATTTTAATCTTTTATTTTTTAATTTCATTTTTCCTTTAATTGTTTTTTTAGTACATACATTTATTGAGGGCTCTAATATCTCATCACAACCCATCCACCCACTCAGTGTGTCATGCACATTTGGACATATGCCTCCATCATCATTTTCAAAGCATTCTCTTCCTACTTGTGCCCCTGATAAGAGATCCCCATTTCTTCCTCCTCCCTCCCCTGCTTTGCATCCCTTTCAAGCCCTTGATAAGTTATCGATTATTATTTTCATATCTTACACTATTCTCCAATGTCCATCTGCAACCTTGATTTTTAACAGATAGGTATGAGTACATAGTTCTAGCCCTCATTATATACATAAACATACATGTGCATTTATATGTTTGCATATGTACATGCCTATATTTAGACCTCTATAGGTGCTCTTTGCATCCTGTCTCTTTCCTCAATTTCCTTTTACTTTCCTCTTGTCCCACCATCATGGCTAGCCTTCATTTGGGTTTAGTGATTCCTTCCTGCTACATTGCCCTTGATTAAGTCACATTAGGCATCCTATGCCTTTCTCTCCATTGATCTGTTTAGCTCTTTCATTGTTCCCTTGTCCCTAGGTTGCTCCCTTCTGCCTCCCTCTTTTCTCCCACCTCTCCTTTTCTTGTACACCTCCCCCAACGGAACAATTGATCCCATCCTTTTCATCTCTGAATGATGTATTCTTTCTTCTCTAGATAGACATGCCAAACAGTAATAAGCATAAAAGCCTGGCAGAATCACGTAAAACAATAAAGGAAGTCAAGATCAAAAAAACAATAACAACAATAAAAAGAAAGCCACTGACAAGTTTAAGGTCTGTTTGTTTTATTCATTTGTCATGATGTTGCTTATCAGTCCATTTGTAAGGATTGTGTTATTTTCTCGTCAATGTGTAATCAATATTAAATGTTTTTAATCTTCATCAATAAGTGTATCAAGTCATCCTCCAGTTAGCAAGCACAATCATATAGTTCACGTATCAGATTAGTAAATCGACCACCAATAATGGTGCCCTCCTTTTCTTCATATAGTCCAGTTCCTCAGATTATCTGAACAGCATGTAGTGTGAATGTTTGAATAATGCAAATAATACCAGCATGGGGAAATAATACACCCCTGATGTACAAGATTCGTGATTTTGAACCACCCAGTGTCCTTGTGCTTTGTTGGAATGCCTGCATCCAAGTATATGTACAGGTTACACATGAGCACAATCATGTGCTCTAAACTTCCCATTCTTGTCAACATCATCCGTAATTTGTTAGTAGACATAGTAAGATGTCTTTGCATGGCCAATAAAGCACAAGTAAATGACTTCCTAGTATTCTCTGCTGTCAGCCATGATTCATTTGGCATTAACTATGACACACCTCATTGCAGGTACTCTTTTCAATCTGCCTTGGATTTTTCTAGTTGCCTCTTGAAGTACTACTTCAAATATCTGCAAATTATACTCAGTATAGCTTTCTCTGTAACGAAAGACAACTACAGTCAGTAGATCTATAGTCAATCTCAATACATAGATAAGCTTTAAGAGAGACTGAGTTTGCCCCCTAGGATGTTCTCTGTTGTATATCTCTGTGGAAACAAACTGCCTAACCTTTATACAACAGAATGGCTGGTGAGTTCAAACTGCCTACCTTAAAGCTAGGAGTCAAATATGTAAACATTGCATCTCCAGATATCCTGATAGCAGTGGCATCCTGATAGCAATGATATTGGTCCCAAAATTTCACATACAGTTTGACAGAGTTATGTAGAAATACAGATTAATTGGTGTTTATAAATAAATATTCATAACACTGTAAATATTGGTAAAGGAAATATAAATATTTATATTTACCTTTTTCTCTCTATTTCGTTACCAATCCATCACACACCTATCTACAATTGGGTATTGTAGAAACCAAATGATTAAATGAAAGAAACAATTTATATGAAATACTGCTTCATCTCTACTGCAACAGGTGAACCAAGAATAAGGCTGAAGCAGAAGAAAAGAGGTTACTTAAAGTTCAGCTCATGCATAAAGAGGTTAATACATCACAAAGTGGAACAGCAAATATCAAACAGTGTACACTGTACACTGTCTGCAGGAAAATGTACACTCGCTGAAAATAGAGATTCCATCTACTGGTAATGTTCCAAGGGCTAGCCCCGTTTCCCTTACAAAGCAAACAAGTTAAAACTTGGGCAGCAAAATGCTAGCTCAAGACTAAGATGAATACCCCAAGGAGTACCTTACAAGTCAGTCTTGAGCCTTGATCTGATGAAATTTTAATTAACCCCAAATCGGAGAAATCTTCCCCACACATAAAAATCTGAATTAAATATTACTCAATTTGCATAGAAACATTTCAATATTTGCAAATAGAGTATCTTTATTAAAAGTAAAGTACCATCTCTAACATGGTGGAAGAATATGGTGTAGATCTTCTGTGTTGTGACTCATTTGAGTCCTCATTGTTTGGTATCAATGTCACAGCTACTAATACCCCACCTCTAAAAACACAAGTATTCTGCACAGAGATCAGCATATATTTTCCAGGAGATGTAATAGTTAATTAGAAGTGTGCTTCAAAAAGTTTGTGGTAAAATTACATTTATAAATTTCATTTTTCTGTGAATTTTGTGGGACCCTCATATTAATGCTCATGATTATTATAATATATTTCATTTATTTATTTAAAGCAGCCATGAATATGATTCAATGCTGTATGTTACAGTTTTTTAAAAAAAATCTCAATTCTAATTCTGAAAACCAACTTATCTCAAGAGGTTTGCCTCCCTTTAAAAAGTTCAGGTGAATCACTTCCATTAAGACACCATTAACACTTGACACATAGAGCTAAGTATCTGATGATAAAAAATAATTTTTAATCCAGTAGCAGCATACAAATGACAAACTCTTCAGTCTTTTTATCCTTTTTTTTTTGTGTGTGTGTGTGTGGCATCACTGCTCTCCGGTGGTGGGAGTAGGAGGCCCAACCCCACTGCTGGAATTGAACCTCCGTCCCAGTGGGCCGCAGTCCCGCGCACAACCACTACGCCACTGGGGTTCAACCCCAGTCTTTTTATCTTATTTTCAAGTTGCATCTAAAGCTATTTTTGTTGTTGTTTGACAGGTAGTCATTACTTGCAATTTTCTACCTTGTAAAATATGTAATTTTAGGTTTGTGAAAAAACATAATGCATACATTTTTATAATTTACTTTTATAAAGATTTTCAAATACATTGACTTATTAAAATATTTAATTGTCTAGATTAAAACCATATAATAATGGACAGAAAAATTAAATAAAGTAATGGAGAAAGTTTTATGGTTGCACAAAATTAATACAGCTAGTAAATTGCAGAGCAGAAATGTTTTCAAGTGATTTCCACATCAAATGAAAATCTATATTCCTCACCTCAGGCTTTGTCATAGAAGACAGTGGGAACTATCCCATCCATGTCACATTAATATTCATTACTGTGAGGTTGTGTTATTGTTGCCATGTGCAGCAGTAGTCTGTTCCAACCCATAGTGACTACACAAAACAGATAGAAGCGTCACACTGCCATAAGCTATCTCACCATGGTGCCCATGCCTCTGCCCATTGTTCCCGGCAGTGTGTCCATCCATCTTTCCTCTTTTGTGCTGCCCTTCAACTTCACTAAGCGTGGTATCCCTATCAGGGAGGACAACGTGTCCAAAGTATGCAAGAAGAAGTTCTGCCATTTTCATCTTCTAAAGACCATCTGGCCATATTTCTTCCAAGACACATGTGTTTGTCCTTTTGACACTCCATGTGATGTGCAGCATCCTCTTCCAGTCCCACAATTCCAATGAACTGCTTCCTCTGTGCTCTTCCTTCTGCCACGTCCAATTCTCCCAGGCCTAGATGGTAATAGAAAATGACATGGCTTGGAATGTGTGCATCTTAGTCCTCAAAGTTTTGAATTGTCACAGATTTGAACATTGTTGACATTTTATATTATTGTATTTCTTATTATTTTTGAAATATTTTAATTCAAAATACCCTCTGAATTTGTTTTAATAATTCACCTACCCTCTGCTTTTTTTTTTAATAATTCACTATCTTTAAAGGTATATTTTTGCCCACAACCACCAGAGGCAGTGATCCCCCCAAAAAGGTGTATTTTCTTTCCATATTCTCTGTTCTTCAATAAACTTACCATACTCAGTAAACAATTAATGTTATATTAATTAACATATTTTAAAAATTTTAACTGGATAAGATAAGTGTTTAAACACTTGAGTACTAGTTGAAAGTTTGATTGTTCACTGTACCTGGGTATATTCATAAACACTGACCTAGATCTGCTTCCAAAAGGGTTCTCCTTAAAACCCTACAGGTCAGTTGTACTGTCTGCACGACCTCACTGCCACTTAGAACAGACGCTAGGGCACCTAGCAATAACAATTCCTTATGATAACTTAAACATCTCACTAAGCTTTAATTTGTACTATCCTCCAGCTTTTCCTTGGTTGTAGGTATTATATTACATAGTCCCAGATCACCAGCACTTCATAGAAGAAAGAAGAGGCGATGATCACAAGACATCCTAGACTCACAGGAACTTACAGGGACAACTCACCTTGCCCCGTAGTGTGACTCTGAGTCACGATCAACTTGGTGGCTATGTGCTTATTTGTTTTGTTGCTTTGTGTTCTTAGTTCTGCTGTGCACTAATTTATGAGATGGGCAGTTTGAAACCACCAGCTGCTCTGTGGCAGAGAAGTGAGGCTTTCCGCTAGCCACGGGTTACAGTCTTGGCGACCCCAGGGGCTGTTCTACTCTGCCAACAGGGTTCCCGTGAGTCAGATGGACTTTGTGGCACCAAGATTGATTTAGTAGCTATCAATTAATTGATGCTCATACATTTTTTTGTATGATTTTATATATGTTTCTCTAACATGTTCCTATTTAACTGGGTTTTATCCTCCATTCTTTTTCTGTCCAAATTATTATCCATTTAAAATTGTGACAGCCGGGCTTTTATCTTGGAATTTGGGTCATTATTTCTTGAAGCTCCTTACCCTGACAAACACAATATGCAAATCTGTACCAGCCATTATTATTCTATCAAGTCTTAAGATACCGCGTGATCACCAAACCCTCCAGGAATTATTTGCAAACATCACCTAAAATTACTTGACCCTGTTATTCTCTTCTTCAGGGATCAGATTACAGTTTCTTTCACTGATGGCCTTTTCCAGTCACACCACTCAGCGAAGACCTTATTTGTTTGGGGTTTTTTCCCCTCATTTCCTAATGCCTTCAACAATTATTTAGAAGCATGATGTTTTGTCATCCTAAAATCAAGATCATATCATTGGGTCTTTTGTTCCATGTTACAAAGAAGCACCTTTCAAATTTTGGAAAGGTATCATTGTTATTAGTAGCAATAAAATCTTATTATTAAAATATTTCTATATTGTGACTATCTCTTAATCCACTGATGAAGAATATCTGAGTTTATTGGCTCTGAATATGTATTTTCTATGACTATACATGACTTTGGTAACTTTATGAGCTTTAGTTTTTCTGCTGTTGAAGATGAGTGTAATGCTTATGCATCACTGGTTGTTATGAATTGATGAAGTACTTATCTAAAGTTGAGTTTATTCTCATGACTTGTATACCCTCCCTTTTATCTATTTGCTTCATGCCTAATACACAACTGACAATGCGATTACACTTCCATGTATTTTTAAAACAAATCTGAATAGGGATCACAACTGATTGTAAAACATTCAACATATGTTCCAATTTATGAATCCCTCCTGGGGACCAATAGAGGGGACCTGGTGACATAGAGGTTCACTGCTACTCTGCTCACGGAGAGCTTGGCAGTCCAAACCCAGAGAACACTATGTAGGAAAAGAGGGAAATGTGGGACTCCAATTCCATGAAGATTTGGTCTTTGAAACATGACGGGCTGCTTTGCTCTCTCCTATCAGGGTGCTGTGCTTCAGAATCTGTTTGACAGAAATGGGTTTGCTGTTTCAGTTTTAAATGGTTATTTTGCAGTTGTTGTGTTTTGCAGAAACACTTGTAGCCAATGTTTCCCAATTACTAAGCCATGTCCAGAACAGAAAGGAGATAATCTACAACACTGTCCGATGCAATGACGCAAGTCCATTCTCTCAGAGTCTTTTCTTAACAAGAAGCAGAATGTTGATCTGGCGGTATTTGATTGAAGGCCACTTAAAGCAGGGGTCCTCTGTTTTCATGCTTTTATTTAAAGGCAATAATTGATTATAAATGTGAAGGATTTGCTTTTAGGAGAGTAAGAAAAGCGATTGATTGTAGATGGCTGAAAGAATGGAAGAATAGTTGTATTAACGTTCTAATTGATATTTACTTTCGTATTTCTGGAGAAAGCCTTGCTTTTAAAGGAATATATTCTGTTAGAAAAAAATATAAAAGAAAGCACAGAATGTTTTTAGTAAATATATTCTTACTAAATATATCATCACCAAAAGAGAAAAGGAAAGATATCTCAGGAAAAAAAAAAAAAGAGAAAGAAAAATGTATCTCTTTTGCAAGAGCACCATCTGCTGGAACATAAGTAAATAAGCATATGTCAACTTGGAAGATGTAGGTAGAATGTTGCATTTCAGGAAGTCCTTCCTGTGGGCGAAACTCCATGCTTTTGTAGCAGTATCTCAATTTTTACTGTAAACTCAGTAATCAGTTGACTTAATGAACAAAACATAATAAGCACTACTAAGTAACGTGACCATGTATTGTTAATAAAGACGTATTTTGAATGTCTAGAAAATGTCTTCTCCAGAAAATTAAAGCACACATAGATAACTTTAAACATGTATTTCCCTATTCAAAGTATAGAGTGAAATTTTGTTGAGGAGAACCTTATTTTGTTGTGTTATATATATCTACATATACATCTTTGTATATGTAAATATATATGTTTACATTATACATTTTAGTTATACTTATATTCTATTCAATGAGTCTTTTGTGTATGTAGTATATATAAATATGGGTCATGAATGTTATTATTTTCTTGTGAGCTTACAGAAAAATGCATTTCTAATTTCTCTTAACTCCATTTATCAGAGTTTACAAGTTGTATTTTATTTTGCTTTTTACTGAACTACAACCAATCCTACATCACAACTTCGCTGCAGAATTGAATGACCTATCAATAGACAATCCTGTCAGTGTTCAGATATGATCCTCTACTTCCATATCAGATCATGGCTCAATGTGCTGTTTGTAGCTCTCTCAAATCTCTAGTCATTTTAAACTTTGTTTTTGTCATTGCAGTTTTCTCCAGTCTTCCCTGCCACATAAGCCCTTGCAATTTCCATGTCATGGTGCCCTGTCTGCTGACCCTGGGAGTGTTTTTCAGTGGGGTCTGGGGAAATGCCAAGCCCTGTCCATCATTTCCAAAGTCTATCTGCAGGATTCCTTGGGGACTTCATTGCTTTGTTCCCCTTGCTGCTATGTTGTACTCTCTTCTTGTTTTGCTCTGGCGGGGCTGGGGTCAGCGGAGGTACCTTTCCTGCATTATCTCCAGTGCTGTCACCCATAGAGCCTTGGCTATTGAAAGGGCTTCATGCCCAAACTGTACCTCTTTAAGGAAGTAGAGAATCTGGTCTTTTTCTTGAAGAGTGGCTGGTGGTTTCAAACTGCAGACCTTATTATTAGCAGTGCTCCTCCAAGAATGTGTCATAGTTGAATATAAATAGACACACACCTTCTAAGACAAGAGGACAACCATTTTCTAGGATGCCTATTTCTGTCATTGAGAAATAAAACTCTATGTTGGAGTAAAGCTTGGCGGTGGAAAATGAAAAAGGTTGGAGTCAATTCTGAACGCGGAATTGCTGGGACGAGATGTTAGAAAAGGGGAATTGTTTGAATTTATTGGAGAACTCATTTGCTGTAAACTAGATCCCATAAACCATGCAATTTTTTTTAACAAATTAGAAAACAGCTTGTGTGATCTTTCTTTCATAGGACATCATGTATAATGGCACTGGTGCAGTGAGACGCGATGATTTGATCTCTTTTTTCTTTCACACATTTTGGTGTATGGTCAAAAAAACAAAATGCATGCTCCAACAGCTGAGGTTCATCACTACAAGCGAAAGCTCAATATATGCAAAATGAAATATAAGTCCATGTGGCAAACTAGCTGACATGCCTCAAAATGTTTCATTTTATTTACCACATCTTTTTTTGCTGAAACCAGCCTTTTTCATTGATAATTCATTATTGTTACTTCACAAAGGTTAGGTAATCAAAAGTTTTTAGAAAAAAGTCTCACCACACATACATACACATTTTGCAATGATGTGCTAACATATATTATATTTTTATTTTAAGACAGTATTTTAATTCCACTTAATATGCACAGTCTCCATTGACTGAAGTATTTGATAATCTATCCTTGGAAGTAATTTTTTTTCAATAGCCAATGATAGGACTATTGAGCATATTCAACAAGAACAAACCCACTGTCCTATAGTTAATTCTAAGCAAAGGAGAGTGATCCAATCACTTTTCTCAGGTTGCAATCTTCATGGAAGAAGATCACACTAGGTTCTCCTTCACAACAGGAGGGTGGTTTGAGGCATGAACCTCCTGGCTAGCAAATAAGAGCCCACAGCCCCACGAGAAATCTTTTAGAACTAACATAGCTCCTGAAATATATAAGGAAAATACAAACTCTAAATATTTAATAGAAATTTGTGGCTGTCATAATTAGTGACAATAAAAGAAGAAGAGATTTACTGACAGGAAAACATATAAAGCTTATATTATGAATGTTCATTCAATTATCTAAGAAAGAAATATTAATCTTGGATTTTAAGATTGATATGAAAAATTACTGTCCTCTTTGGGTACCTATTGGACCCCACCTCCAATTTCTTAGATACAAAATTCCAAGGACACTCAACTCCCTTAAATAAAAGTCAGAGTTGCTTTTGCATCTAACTTAAGCACACCCTCCCATGTACATTAAGTCATTTCTAGCTTTATTTGAAATGAGCCCTTGTGTCCTAGTGGATGATATGTTGGGCTTAAGGTTAGAAGTTTGAACGCACTAGCCACATCACAGGAGACATACGGGCGTTTTCTTTCTATAAAGATTCAGAGTCCCACAAACTAAAAGGATATTCTACTCTGTTCTATAAGATTGCTCGAGTCATGCTGACAGAATGACAGGCAGTTTAATTTGTGGAATTTTCTTCGAAAAACTAGTAGAATGAAAGTGCTATATAAATAGCACATTCATTTATTAGTTTTTGAGGATTTATTTTGACTAGTTCATTGTTTGACCACATGTTGTTGTTTGATTAGGTATTCCAAAAAATTTTGATTCACTGTTGACCGAATTTACAAGTCAGAACACCCAGATACAGAGAGCTAACTGGCAAAAAAAAAAAAAAACCTTTTAAAAACCTTCCTATTTTTTAGGCTTGCTTCTTTGTGATGCGACTTCACTGCCACTCCAAAGTGTGTGTGTGTGTGTGTGTATAAATTATTATATTATAATATATATTCTATTGGAGACTCATACAGCTCTTACCACAATCCAACCATTGTGTCAAGCACATTTGTACATTTGTTGCCATCATCATTGTAAAAACATTTTCTTTCTACTTGAGCCCTTATTACAAACTTCTACTTTTCCGTCCCTCCCATACTCTCCTTCCTTAGTGAACCTTTGAAATGTACAAACTGTTATTATATTTTCATGTCTTATACTGACCGATATCCCCTTTCACCCACTTTTCTGTTCTCTGTTTCTCTGGGAGGGGGTTATAATTTGATTATTGTTATAGTTTCCCATTTTCTCTCCTCAACTTCCCCTGTTATGGCTATTCTCAATATTCATCCTGAGGGGTTTACCTGTCCTGGATTCCCTGTGTTTTCAGCTCTTATCTGTACCCATGTACATGCTCTGGTCTAGCCAGATTTGTAAGGTAGAATTTGGGTCATGATAGTGGGGGGCGGGCGGGACATAGTAAAGAGCTCGAGCAAAGTTGTACGCTTTATTGGTCCTATACTGTACCTGACTGGCTTTTCATCTCCATGTGACCCTTCTAAAAGGGGATAACCAATTCCTAGAGATGGGCTTTGGGTCCCCAATTTGCATACCCCCTCATTCACAATTACATGACTTTTTTGTTCTGGGTCTTTGATGCCTGAAACTTGATTTCATCAGCATCTTGTAATCACACATGATCACACAGACTGGTTTGCTCTTTCCATGTGGGCTTTTTTTGCTTCTCAGCTAGATGTTCGCTTACTTATCTTCAAGCTTTTAAAACTCCAGATACTATATCTTTTGATTGCTGGGCATCATCAGCTTTCTTCACATTTGCTTATGCTCCCACTGTGCCTTCAGTAATCTTTTGGAGAAGGTGAGCATCATGGAATGCCAGATTAATAGAACAAAGTATTCTTAAATTGAGGGAGTACTTGAGTTCCAACATTCATCTGCTATCTTAATACTAACCATATAGATATATGCACATAGATCCATTTTCCCATGATCATATATAAATGTATTTACATATGTAAATGCCTGCATTTAGACTTCTATAAGTGCCCTCCCTCACTGGCCATAGAAATACAGTGTGGGAACTGTGCTCAGACACCACCACAGCGAGGCTAAACAGAGCAGCAAGGGGAGCAGAGCAAGGAAGCCCCCTGGAAATACCAAAAATAGTCTCTGCGGCCAGGGTGTGGCGCCCCACTAGATTTGACCAAAGCAAACCTGAAGTTATAGAAGCACACCTGGACCTATGTATAGGCTTTTCTTTGTTGTTGGTGGTGGTGTTTTTTGTTGATGTTATTATTATTTTGCTGCTTTATTTTGCTCTATCTTTGTTTTGCCCCTTGTCTTGTTTATTCTGCTTGTCTATCTAGATAAGATAGGCAGCATAAACAACCCGGAGGAGAAAATAACTTTAGTAGAAATAGTGATTGCAGTTTATCTGGATATGTATTTAAGGAAAGAAAATGAATAGAACTTATGCAGTCATTGTTTTGAGATGAGTTAGAATATAAGTACATGTCCTTATTAAAATGAGATATACTTTTCAAGTTATGAACAACTTTAGATAATTCTCAAAGTTGAAGGATATAAACTTAATCTGGTGTCACTGAAATTCTATGATGTTATATTATAAATGAATGATGTTTGCATATAGAATTATGCCATCTTGTCTTTTTACAGAAGCTTGGTTTGTTTATAAATAAACTGGCAGTTTTGAATTACTTCATTTTAATGAACCTATTTGTCAGAACTTTCCTACATAATAGGTCACAGTCCCTCAACGTGAAGCATGAGATTGATTAGTAATCCATGTAAAAATAGCAAATATAGAAAGTTAGAAATGAAAGCAAAATCCCCCAAAGCATAATGTATTAAGAGCTTTGTGAGTATGCATGAAGAAAGACATCGCAAAAATACAACTTTGTTTTGATTTGGAGTGCACTTCAAATGAAAAATATTTGAGTATACCTCATGGATTACAGTATAGGAAAACAAAGTAAAGTCATTTGAGTCATAAAAAGTTTGTTTTGAAAAAAAATGTTGGTAATACTGGGTTGCATCATTTTTTTTAAAAAAAATTCACAAAAGATGAATGTATAACAAAGCATATTTATGCTCTTCTTAAAATGTTTTCATAGAGAGTGTCTACAAATCATGTTAATGCACAAATCACACAATAGTTTGACATATAAGCATACATATAACCTGTTATTTCAATTTCTATTTTCTTGATAAGAATACATGTAACAAAATCAACTTCCAAGATATTTAGATTATGATAAGCAATAACGACAGTGACATTATGCAATCAGTCACATGACAAATATCACATAACTTAATTAAAATCACAGATTTATATAAAATGTATTTATATCAAATCAAATGCATAAACTTTTAAAAGACTGTGAGTTAATTTTTGTTGGTTCTTTTCAGTTTATTGCATGAAGTAGTTACAGTAGACCAAGTTAAAAATGGACCCCAAATGGTTACATCATAAAACAACTTGTGACAAGAACAGTGGGAATTTTTCTACCCATTGCAAGAAAATTCTCACTAAAGCTTCTGAGAAGCCACAAGCACTTATAACCCATGACCTTCAGCTGCTCATCTTTAGCCAGTCCACTCTTTTTTTTTGGGGGGGGGGGAATCACTGCCCCCTGATGGGAGTTGGAGGCCCAGCCTTGCTCCTAAAGAGCTGCTGCTGGATTTGAACTGCCAGCCCAGTTGACCGCAGTCCTGCGCACAACCACTATGCCATCGGGGCTCAGCCCCTAGCCAGCACAATCTTTACAAGAATCTATGAGCTATTTTTAATTATAAAAGATTAATTATCTTTGCATATAAACTTTAGAATGTGGAACTAAAAAGTAGATCATAAATATTTTATTTTTTAACTTCAGTGGTGAAGAAAAGCAAAGCAAAGCAAACAGCCTTTAAAATTGTGAGGGAACTTCCCATTTAATATATATTATGTTCACAATTTGTTCAGTACAATAAAAATATGCAAAAAAATGAAACTCACTGATTCTTTTGTATTTGTCAGAAAAATGCTGTCATGGAGAAGACCATTGCCCTGAAAACAAGAGATAAATATGTGTTAGTTTGGGAAAAGCAGAGAAACAAATTCACAGGAACTCTTTTGTATAAGACAGAGTTTTATATAGAGAGTAAGTGTCCTTTAATAAAACATCCCAACCCAGTGCTAACCAAATCAATACGTACAACAATAACCCATATGTCTGACTCCAATCTACAAAGTCCTCTTCAATCGCACAAAATACATGCAGTGACGCCAACTGCAGGAGGAGTGGCAATTCCATGAGCTGTAAGCATCTTGGCACTGACAGGAGTCTCACACGGCTGCTCCAGAATCTAGGACTGCATCAGGGTGGGTCCATGCAACTTCTCCTCCGGGATGTTCCTTATCAGCTGATGCAGGGAACTGAGGAAGGCAGCTGCTCCCTGGTCTGAACATCAGAAAGCAAGAGACCAGAGAACTAGAAAGGCCGGATCACCAAGCCATTTCTCTTTCTGCCCTTCAATTTATCCCACATGTGTTTACTGGGCAGGTTTGCACAATGAACCTTAACTATCTCAACGATGTATGGAGGCACACACCAAAGTCACATAACCTGAAACAAAAGTTGCCAAAGTCATTGATGGAGGTTGATGTGGAATAGTTAATTAAACACAAAAGACAAGGCAAGTGGAAATGTCATGCTGCCAGTGGTTTTGCCTATAGGAGTCTGACTAGATCTTCAAGTGTTGAGAAAATAGCATTCGACTTCAAGGATTGGAATTTGTTGGATTGTTGTTCGTTGTCCTCACTTCGTTGTCCTAACTCTTAACAACCTTAAGTGAAACAGAGCAAAAACTTGAGCAGTCTTATGATCTCCTTATTGTTGTTGTCACGCTCTGATCCACTGTTGTTGTGGTGTCGATATATCTGGCTGTGGACCTTCCTTCTTTATTCTGCCCCTCTACTTTACAAACCGTATGCCCTTTCCCAAGGAATTGTTTCTCCTGAAAAGATGTCCAAAGTTCCAGAGAAAAAGTCTTGCCATTATCACCTCCCAGGAGTACTCTGGCTGCACTTATTCCAAGATAAACTTCTTTTTTAGGAGTCCATGTGTGGCAGTCATGTGCTTATGTTAATTTTATTATTGAAATGTAGGGGTAGAGCCTACTAGCCTGTTAATCTGGAGATGGCCATTGAGTAGCCAATGAGGCTTCTATGAGGGTTTGGCTTTCTTCTGAGTCTTGTGGGAAATCTCGCGTTATTTCCCTTGTGAAGATGAGAAGCTATCTTCCCCAGTAGTTGGGAGTTAGTGAGAAGTGATGAATCATGAATAAGACAAGATGGCAGCGTCTGAGAAGCCGGAGAAGCCAGCAGAGAGACCACAAGGCTTTGTCCTGATGGAGCCAGACCTCTGAAGCTGGGCCAGCCACATGGAGACCTCTGCCAGTGATGAGTTACGTTTGCTGTTGATGGACCCTGAGCCCTGGAACCAAGGAGCCATGTGGAGACCCCTGCCAGCACCAGGACTCTGCACCCACTGACCTGTAACTTCGTGAGTTGGAAGGAGACTTTATAGACTGATATCGGGCATATGGATTAATATTGGACTTATGACTTTGTACTGGACTGGATTGGGATGCTTTCTTAATGTCCTATTTCTCTGATATATAAACCTTTTCCTTATATCTATATGAGTGTCTATGAAATTTGTTCCTCTAGTTTACCCAGACTAACACCCCACGTTACTTTCAATAATTTTCCCAAGCCCATATGTCTAAGGCATTGATCCTTCTTTGGTCTACCTTGTTTGATTCCCAACTTCCATGTCTATATAAAGTGATTGAAAACATAATGACGTAGCTCAGGCACACCCTGGTCTTCAAAGTAACATCCTTGCTTTTCACCACCTTGCTTTTCACCAATAGAGCTTGGATAGCACATTTATCCAATATAACAAAACCCTTGGTCTTTTGACTGCTGTGATATTGAGCATTAATTAAGGAATCCAGATGAAATCCTTGACACCTTCAATCACTTCTCTGCTTTTCAGGTAAGTTCTGATCCAGTTGGAAGTACTTTAGGTGACATTATTTTTGTATTTTTTAGTTGTCTTTATTTTTGTTATACTCAGTAATGAAGGCTGTGGTGCTAAAATCCCACAGCAGGTTGTTTCAAGTGCTCCTCTTTTCAGTCTGCTGGCCTGGATAATCTGTACACTGGAGGATGAGTCATCTTCCCATCCAGATGCCCAGTCCTTGTCATAGAATCCAGCTTCACTGAGGTTGTGCTCAGCGTACATATTGAAACAGTATGGTGACTGGATACCATCTCAAAGCACACCTGCCTTGATTTGAAACTTTACAGCACTTTCTTGTTCTGTTCCCATAACTTTCTCTTGATCCATGTACAAGTTTTATGTGGGCAAAATTAAGTGTGCTGAAATGTCCATTCTCTCTCAGACTATCAATAGTTTGTTATGCACCATATAGAAAATTGGCATAGTCAATAAAACACACATAAACATATTTATGTTATTCTCTGCTTTTCAAATAGGATCCATTTGATTTCATTAATAATATCCCTTATTCCATGTGAAATGAGCTGGAATTTAGGGTAGCTCACTAAAAACCTATGCCTACAATAATCCTCATAAAATTTTTACTTGCATGTGACAGCAATGCTATTTTTTTTTACCATTTTCACATTTGATTTAGTTGTATTTTGTGTTAGTCCAGTCAGACTAAAGAAACAAATTCATGGACACGCATATGGATATAAGGGAAAGATTTACATACAAGTGGAATGGAACATTGAGAATGCATCCCAACCCACTCCAGTCCAAGGTCATAAGTCCAATATTAGTCCATATGTCCGAAACTAGTCTATACAGTCTCCTTCCAACAGACAAAGCATGTGTAATGACACCAGGAAAATCACAGGCCAGTGGGTGCCGAGTCTTGTATGTCCGGTGGCAGTAGAAGCATCTCAGCACTTACAAGGGTCTCCACATGGTTTCTCTGGCCCCAAAGGTTTGGCTCCATCAGGGCAAGCCCATGTGGCTTCTCCTCTGGCTCTTCCATTCTCCAGGTCAATCAGCATGCTGTCATCTCATCTTGTCTGTAGTTTGCCATCTTGGAGACTGAGTTGAGTCTCTCTTCTCCAATTTGGAAAATATTGGGAGTCTTCCCAGAATTCTCAAGAGAAAGTTGTGCCCACAAAGAAACCCCATTGATTATCCCAAGATTAACAGGCTAGACTCTACCCCTACATCCAATCATGAAACTGACATCAAGTACATGAATTGCATGCCTTTATTTGGAATTGGTAAAATGACGATCATTTCCAATCTCTTGTCCAGATTGTTGTCTTCCTAATTCCCTGGTAAAGAGCAGAGAGTTCAGCCAGTGCTTCATCAGCTTACTGAAGTCCTTCCCTTAGCAGCCCTTTCATTCCTGCACCACCTGTCTTTGACTAATGCCTTCAGTACAGCTTGGACTTTTTCCTTTAGTACCATTGGTTCTTAATTACATGTAATCTGTTGAAATGGTTTATTGTGACTAGTTTTCCTTTAGTTCTTTTGGTACATTGATTCTGTATTCTTTCCATCTTCTGTGATGCTTGCTGCTTTGATCAATGTTTTGACTATAGAATATTGCAATATTTCAACTTGAGACTTGGAATTTTTCTTCAACTCCTTCTGCCTAAGATTTATTTGAGTATTCTTCTCTTTTAGTTTTCTAGACATATGTCTTTGCATCTTTCATTATAATACTTTATCTTCCTGAGCTGGCATTTATAATATTCCATGCAGCTCTTTGATTTTATCATTTCTAATGTTAGCTTAGGTAATCTGGGTGAATTAGACATACAAATTGATTTTATCATTTCTAATGTTTGCTTAGCTAATCTGGGTGAATTAGACATACAAATCTAGACATATTCATATATGTGTGACAGAGTTTCATATCACAGAGAAATTGTATATTAAGAAATCATCCTGGCCCAGTTCAGATCAAATGCATAAGTCCAATATTGGCCCATATGTCCAATACCAGTATGTAAATTCCTATTCAAATAAATACAACAAATTCAATTATGTGAAAGAGTGGAAGATCACAGTCCTGTGGGTGGAAAGTCTTGTGGATCCAGTGGTGGTAGAAGCATCTCAACACTTGTGTTGCTCTCCTCGTGGCTCCTCCAGGTCCAAGATTCTGGCTGGACTCAGGATAGCTCCGTATATATTGGGGGCAGGAAGATGAAGCAGAAAGGGTGTGGGCTCCACCTTCAGGGAGCAAGACAGGAATTCTCAGGTGTTTCAGAAGAAGATCAGGTCCACACAGAACATTATTAGCTATGACCTGTGTGGTAGTTATATAATCTGACGTTAATTTGTGAAAGGGTAGCGTCTGGGATTTCCATCAGGTTGCAGTGTGATGAACACATTTAGAGGCACCACAGGGATAGACAGCTCGCTGGAGGCCAGCTAAGACTCCCTGCATGACATTCGTGTTGACAAGACATATGGAGCTATACTTAAGCCCTGTGTTGAAGAAGCCATGTGGAGACCTCTCTAGTGCTGAGATGCTTACACCCCCACTGGGTCTACTCAACTTTGCACCCACTGGACTGTGATCATCCTGCTTTAGGCATCATTGCATGGGTGATGTGGGTCTGAAGAGAAATTCGTAAATTGGTAACAAACATATATCAGACTTATGAACTTGATCCGGACTGGGCGATGATATTTTCATAATGTCCAATTACTGCTTGATAGAAAACTGTCTTATACACATATAAGTGCCTTTGACTTTGTTTCTTAACATGAACTAACAAAATATGGCTAAGTTCCCCTACCCCCGAGTCACTCCATCACCCTTTACTCAAGTTGGAAGGGAGGACATTATGTGACTTCCACACACTATGACTAAGTGAAAACTTTAGAATCTCTTATAACATCCAGTTTGATAATTAAAAAAATAAAATAATGACTTTTTGCTTTTTTCATGAGTGATGTTCTTGACGGCATCCTACAGTTTCTCCAGGATGTCATTACTGCTCGATGCATCAGCTCTCTGCGATGTTCTCAAAATTCAAATGGGATACATTTCAGGTTTTATTTGGCTCTCGTGGACTTGTTATTTTCTTCAGCTTTAACCTGAGCTTGCATATGAGCAAATAGTGGTCAGTTCCACAGCTGGTCTCTGGCCTCATTTTAGTTGCTGATATTGAACTTGTCCCATCATTTCTTCTCACAAACATAATCAATTAGATTGGAATTGACCATTGGAAACAAGATTGTGGTCTGTAACTGCCCCCAGTAATTAAATAAATCAAAAGTACTCAATGCACTGCCCTGGAGTCCATGATGACTCAGAGTGACCCAGTAGGACAGGGTAAAACTTCCCCAGGGGTTGTCTGAGAGTGGACTTCTCTAGGGGAACAGAGAGGCTCATCTTTCTTCTGCTTAGCAGTGCTGTTTTACAATGATGACCTGAGGGTTGGCAGCAAATCAGGTAACCACAATGCCACCTGGGTTTGTAAAAGGAATTAAAATAGAATGTTTTCTTTTTGTTGTTGTTCATTTGCTTTTTGTTTAAATCAATGTACATAAAGGCTCCTCTCTGCCTTCTACACTTAATGTGCAGAAACCTCTGCTCTCTCATTAGAGTCTCTGCAGGTGTGAGTGTGGTAAGGGACTGTGGGAGTGCAGTGGTTTTGAAGGAAATCAGGGGCAGAGAGAAGATGTACACCCTCTCATGTGCCCTGAAAGTCATGAACAACAGGATGAGTACTAATGAACAACAGGGTGACTACTCATATTAAAAAAAAAAAACTAGCAATAGCTAGTGCTACTATCACCACTTTTTCTTTGGATTGTAGTAATATTATAATTATAGAAATTAGTTGGGGGTTTGCTGTTGACAGTTATTACTTGAAGCAATGTGTAGTGTTGATATACAAATTCTCATGTAGATGTGAAGCCTAGTGAGAAGTTAGGCACTCGCTCAAGATCTTCTGCTTAGTAAGGGATGAATTCAGAACTCCAAATAGGAACTGTGTCTCCAGGACTCCATTTATGGAGAACCTTAATTTCCGCATCTGATAAAAGACTAGGAATCCTGGAATAGATCATCAATTATTGACATACAAGTTCAGATCAAAGCAGAGAAGGAAAACAAAGCTCATGAGAGTCAAAATATCACATTGGTATAGCCCACCACAATTGCAGACCATCTCAGGATCTCCTTGATATACTAAACCCAAATGACTGATAACAGACATCATGATTTACAAAAAATCAAAAACACACATGTAGAAATCAAAGCGTCACTAAAAAGACAAGAAAAAAATGACCCAAGTGAATGTCGGAAGAGACTCTGAAATGTGCTCTTGAAAATACAGTCGTTATGGAAATGAAGCAAATGACAAGGCCCATGAGCTGCACAGAAAATTTAAATGGGAAAACCGAGACTACAAAGGAAAGCCATCTAATATATTTTGAAAAGATCTGGAATTAGCAGAAAAGGAAAGAAAACAGCAAGAATCTTTTTAAAGGAAAAGGGAGTGCACACTCAGCATATGTGATCAATCCGAAAGAACTGAGAACAGTTTGAAGTCTCTAGAAGAAATATTAATGGATTCAAGAAGAACCAACAGAAGATAGCAGGGACATATAGATTTACCATCACCTCTAGCATGGTCAGCATTGCACTATGTCAAACGGGTAGCCTATGTTCTATAACTGATGATATTGAAGATCACAGCATATTCTGCTCCACAGAATGCATCATGAAACCAAGGTTCCGTGATATAATAAAGTGCCAGTTGAAATACTTGGTCTTCTGTTGACCAACATCGGGAGGGGGTCAGGGGGCGGAGGTGGGGCAGTTGGTAACTGACGCAGTGATGAGAATACTCACAATTCCACGCCGGGGAATCTGGAATGCAATTGCCTGGCCAATGGGCTGGAAGAAATCCATATTTATAGGCCTCCAAAAGGAATGCAGAAGTTACCGAGCAATATCAATGAGGCTTTTTGTTGTCATGGTTACACGTTGAGATGCAATGTGCAAGGTGATCCGGTGGAAACCACGAGCCTCTCCGTGGGAGAAAGACAAGACTTTATCCTGCCGCCAACAGTGACAGTCTCTGAAGCTCAGAGTCCGTTTTGCCCTGTCCTGCATGGTGGCATTGACTCCATAACAGTAATTTTTAGATTAGACTTTTTTACCTCTGGAATTTTTCAGCAATACCACATGCAAGCGAATTTATGCTCAAGACATTCTTTATTTTCAGGCAGATTTGAAGGAGCAGAAGGAGCAAGGGGAGCCCTGGTGGTGTGGTGGTTACAAGTCAGGCTGTGATCCACAAAGTCAGCAGTTCAAAAACACTCGCCACTCACCAGGAGAAAGACGGGGCTTTCTGCTTGCATAAAGAGCTACCTTCTCCCCAGGCCTGTCCTTCAGTGTTGCTAGGAGTCGGTGCCACTTGCAGGGAGGTTGGTGGTTTGGGTGGAGCAAGAGATACTATCGCTGGCACTAGCTAGAGATTGGCTGAAAGCAGAGAACATCAGAAAGACACTTACGTGTGCTTTGTAAACTACGCAAAACCATACGACTGTGGGGGTCACAGTGAATTATAAGAGCACTGGGATTCACTCAACGGCAACGAAATGCCTATATACTATGCTACTTTTCCAAAGAAATGCTGGGATCTGAAAAAGAGGTATGGCAGTTTTGTTTGACCTCCTGTGACTTCCTGAGCGTGAAGAATTCAAGTCCACATCCGTTCAAGAATACATGATCTGATTCTAATAAGACAAAGATCAGACATCTCTCTACTCTTTAGCCTTCTTTATTTTGACAATAATACCTCACATAGCATTATTCCTGTTGATATTGATCATACATTACAATGGTCACACAGGACTCAGACAATATCCATTATTTTTATTAATTTTAATTGCTATTTTTAATAGTTCACTAGTTTACCAAGTCAGTTGTTAGAATAAAAATAAGGCTAGAATATGTTGAGTAGTATATCTTTACCCCATAGTATATCTTATCAACCATGACTCTCGGCACAACTTTCTCTAGCCTTCATCCTCTCTGCATAAAGTCTCTTGGACTATGTTGTTCTCAAGCAAGTGTTATAAAACTTTCACATAGCTAGAAGTCACTCAGCTTTACCATCTCCACAGATCAGGAAGAAAAGTGCGAGTTCATGCCTAGTCGCAAGGTTCTGCTGAAATTTCTCCTCCGCCACTCTAGGGATCTAGGGTTTAACCGATCTAGGGATCTAGGGTTTAACCGATATGCCTCACTCCTAATTTTCATTTCTTGTTCGTCTTGAGATCCTCTGTTCCTATTTCTGAGCTGGCTCATTTTATACCTAGCTGTATACCCAAACTGACCACATCCCTCATTAAAGTCTCCTATATTCCATTTGTAGTTTTCCACATAATCATTAGGAATTCTTTCCAGGGACTATCCATAGAAGAGGCATGTCAATACTGCAAGCATACTACAAACTCATTTTCTCAGTAGCCACTAACTAACTTTCTGAGATTTTGATTGGGCTTTCATTGAATCTGTAGGTTTAATTGATGAGAGCTGTCATCTCAATAATATCAGATATTCTCCATGATTGGAAAACATGAGGCTTTTTACTCTTATGAAGAGCTAAAATGTAGGAAACCCACTCTTTGAGTTCAACCCTGTCATCAAGGGTTACTATGCAAGGGGATTGACTAATGGCAGTGAGTTTTCCTATCCAAGAACACTGAGTCCTTTACATCTCAATTTATTGTGATATTCTTTTACTTCTTTCACCAGGGTTTTTCACATATAATTGTGGTAAAATTTTATGTTTATAGTCATGTATTTGATTCTTTGTTCTACAATTTTTCTCATTTTTAGCAGTTACTTTGATGATATTATATCAAATCGGGGCTAAAAAACAGAAATTAATGTCAAGTCCTAATTTTACTCACTGTTATAGAAGTTATTTGGGAAAAAATGAAACTAGAGAAAAAATAAAATTACTTCAATATTTAGTTTTTCTCTATCTCTTTTTTTCTTTCTCATTAAGACACATGCACACACGCACACAGACACATCCCATGTGAACCAAAATAGCATATGGATGTTTTATAAGGATTTTTTTTCTAGATTGAGTCAGATCTTAGAATATTAATTATATAAAACTGTATGGCATGTACTCTTTGCCTCTCTTTCCTAAATTATTTCTGAAAGTCATTTTTATTTGTATATTTAGTGAAATGACTTATTAAGTAGAATTCTATTAATGTGGAACATTAAAAAAGAAAGAAAAATAAAATGTAGGGCTGAGCCCTGGTGGCGTAGTGGTTGTGCGTGGGACTGTGGCCCACTGGGTTGGAGGTTCAAGTCCAGCTCCCTGGAGCAAAGGCTGGGCCTCCTACTCCCACCACCTGAGGGCAGTGATGCCTAAAAAAAAAAAAACTAAAAAAATAAATAAATAAATAAAATGTAGCTGCAGAATGACTAAAGCAATTTGTTGAAATAGATATAACAAACACTGGTAAAATTCCTTGCCTGTATATTTGAAACACTTTTGGGGGGGCATATTCTGTTACATGTTGAACATTTAAAACTTTTATATAAAATATTCATTTCATCTGCATTGTGTGAACACACAGATCTTGTGTAATACCATTTTTAGTGTTTCATTAGTGTAGGTCTTTCAAATTAATTTCCCCCCTGCTTATCAATTCATATTCAACACATCCAGATACCTGGCCCAGTGTTTGTTTTGTTTACTTTTGCCAGCATTGCTGATCTCCTTGAACTATTATGACACTCTGTCCATTGTTCTCCGCTTATCCTAACACTGATATTACATTCCCAGTACTTTTTTAAGATCCCTGGCTCTCTTTATCACAAGGGCAGGGATTTAATCAGATGTTACCTGTGAATGTCATCAATTTCTATCTTCATGGTTCTGAAATCTAATATCATCTGTGACAGAAAAATGATACTCATGGTCACATTGCACTCAAAACTAAGAAAAGTGACCCCAGGGTCATTGGTTTGGGTAGTCAGCCATAAAATAGAAGTATACAGATGGAAATAGCTAGGAGAACATGCAATTCAATAGGAAGATTAAATTTTGGGGGAACATGCAAAAGTTTGAACTAGGAAAATTAGTGTTGCCCTGTATCCTAGAGAACTCTTTCTGTACATGACCGGGCTTATAAGAAAATTTTGTCAGCATCAAACCCTGTATTCACTTCAACAAAGTGCCTAAAACCCTGGTATAATTATTATTGGTGGGATGTCATGATGACCTTAATAAATAACTGATGGCTAGACAGAGCCAAGCAAAGGAACAAAAGGTGGCAAAGACAGAAATCCTAAGTTAAAAAGCAATGTAGAGGCACCATTCCACTAGGCCTTCCAACCAAAACTGAAGGTAGTGATCAGGAAAGGAGGTGGGTGGAGACAACTTTTCCCTATCAATGGAAGAGAGGGAGATACAAAAGGCTCTAGGCAGGAAAGACAAAATGTTCACTTTCCCCACAATGTCTGTCTTGAAATTTGCTTTGGGAGGTTGGCAACAAGGGTCTTGCTTGACCTCTAGGGTGCAGACATACTTGGGAAGGAGAGGGTGGGTACACTACAGAGAACCAGTCACTAGCAGAATACTGCCAGAAACCCAGTCAATACGGGAGGGTCTACCAAAAGCAGAATAGAAACCCTGATTATTCATTCTACTCTTCCCTTTTTTAAATTAGGGACTTTTGGTGTTCCACATGAAGAACCTCTCAGTAAGCTCATTGGTTCCATTCAAACATTTTCTTTATTTCTGATCTAAATTCTGCCCCTTGCCTGAATTCTTTCTGTCAAAAGGAAGAGAACTGAGAAAGTAGAGGCTCCAAAACTGACTGGTTTCCCAGAAGAATCTGTCTCCTTGTGACTTGGATACAATGTGTAAGCATGCCCATTGACAGACTGAACTTTGTGATAATTCTCTTGGGAATGAATCTACTCTCTAATCTCTTTCCTTCTCTCTTCTCTTATTCGTGGACTCCATTCAAATTGTTATAGGTTGACCCGTATGGACAACAGAAAAGATGTTGCCCAGATTGAAGCACTGGATCTTGACCATTTCTCAACTGAATTGAAGTTGATTATCATTTCCCAGTGTGGAGAAAGACAGGGCTTTCTTTTCCCATAAATGTTTAGTCTCAGAAATGTACAGGGCAGTTCTAGCCTGTCCTATAGATTCCGTTTGAGTCTGTATCTGCTCCATGGCCATGAGTTAGTGAGTGATTGAGAGAGTGAGTGAGTGAGTGAGTGTGTGAGAGTAAGTCAGTCAGTGACTGTGAGTTACAACTCCCCCAAGTAAACCACCAAATCCTGTTATCAGTGAGCTTTTAATCTCAATTAAATTCAAAACTCAACAAAGACCAGTGGAATGCCGGGGGAGGGACAGTTGGTTGTATGATCTCAACCTCAAAAGAATGAACCATAGTTTGTTTATGCTGCTGATGGAGAGTCTCCTCCAGATCCTCAGTACATCCTCCTGAACCTTTTTATACTTTTATTTTTAGTTTTGTTTATTAATTATGTTCAGCTTGCAATTATTTCCTTTGGAGCATCAACATAACTCAATAGCTGTCTGATATTTACATCGATTTATGCATATGGTTCTCCCAGTTTTCAAAGTCTTGTTTGGAAAATTCAGGGCCTCCTTCTGCAGAGGAATGATCTTTTAGATAACAGAAGAGGATATTTTACCAATGGACCTTTCATTTTGAAAGGTCTCTCTATTCCATATACTTGCTAGAATGAGATTATTATTATCAATCAGATCCTTGGTGAATCTGCCACCAGAACTCCTGTTGCCACTGGCCCTTGGAGACCACTTTCCATATCAACTGTGCCTATTTAGTTCTTATGAAAGACAGGGGCTAAAATGGGGTTCAGTGTGAAGTAGTGTTATTAGTGAAACAAAGCTGTGTGAAAAAAAGTGAAGAAATCAGGAATATGGAAGGAAAAAATGAGAGGATGAAGGTGGCATGACTTCTTCCAAAGGATGGAGGAGGAAGCAGAAAGCGCTTCAGAAGACAATGTTCAGCTCACAATGTCTCACATGGCACAATGGGGAACTCTCAGTAAAATAAGGTAGAAACAGCCAGGCCCCAACCACCTGTATGTGTTTAGTCCTTGGTTAGGGAAAAATACTAAGTAACAAAATGGCTTCAATTCAAAAGCAGAGTCAGACAAAAAGGCTCTACAAATAAATATTGTCAGTTAAACACACCATTTGAAATTGAAAGTCAAGTTCTTCCCTAAATGAAATCCAATCAGATGATAATATTATATACCTTAATAATCTTTGCCTGGTCCTGATTTCTTCATTACCTCCAGAAATTGTAATATGGCATCAAGAGAAGCTGGATTATATGAAGATGAACTTACGGCTTGGATTGCTGGAAGGCTCAATAAAACCCCAAATTTGTAGGGAACCGTTTTCCTTACTGAAAGATGAGAAGACTTGGTCCATTTACTGAAGATAGCACATTTACAAAGCTATTATGTGGATTGTACCGCAGAATAAATAAACAACTAAATAACAATAAAATTCCTGAGGGTAAGATAGTAGATATCATTATGAACAAGGAGAAAAGATTGAAATCTTTAAACATTTCATTTTAATAGGATTCATAATCAAGGCCCACCCAAGCAACAATCATGAGAACAGCAAGTGTTGCATTGGCAAACCAGCCACAAAAGATTTCTTTAAAGTGTAAAGAGTCAACCATGTCACCTTGATGACCGTGATGCACCTAAGCCAACTACGCTGGTTTTCATTGCTTCACACAACCTTGCACTCGGAATAACGAACACAAAGTCTGGAGAAGAATGGAGGTATTTGGACTATGTTGGTATTTGTTGATGACTGCCCATAAAGCAAACAAATAAATATGAGTTGGACGAAATACATAGAGAATATTACTTCAAAGGATGATGGCAGGCCTTTGTCTCATGTATCATGAGACACACACACTGTCTCAGGAGTGATTATTCCCTGGAAAAGGACATCGTGCTTAGTAAAAAAGAGGGTATGTGAAAAAGAGGGAGCTCCTCATTGAGATGAACTGTTCCGGCCCAGGAAAGTTTGTGAGGATGGCATAGAGTTGAGCAACGTTCAGTGAGGTGTATATAGATTTGTCCTGAGTCAGAGTGACTCAATGGTAGGTGACAGCATTATTAGTAGAAACAAAAAGTTGTCACATACCTGGTATACTATAAAAGGAAGATGGATGATAAGTTTTCTCCACAATGAAAGCCTCCTTTAAAATTATGTTTCAGCTGAGCCCCGGTGGCATAGTGATTGTGTGTGGGACTGCGGCCCACTGGGATGGAGGTTCAATTCCAGCTCCACGGAGCAAAGGCTGGGCTCCTACTTCCACCACCAAAGGGCAGTGATGCCCAAAACACACAAAAAAATATGTTTCAAGAAAATATTTTTAATTAATTTTAATATGAATCAGGGGAAGTTTTTGCTTCTCTGATAACCTATCCTATATTTATTTTTATGTGTAAAGCCCCCCCAATAGCTTACACTGATGCCAAAACTTTCATCTCTTTTCCCCCTCATAAGAATTTCCTTCTCCTTCACACAACTTACTACCCAGTCAATTCTCTTGCCTATTTATTGCTCAGTCTTCTGTATTTTTGTCCTCCACATTTGTCCTCCACAGTTTTGAAAATTCAAAGTCTGTTCCTTTTTGTAAGAGTCTTTGTCATTTACTGTCTTTTTTTCCCTTCTGTATACCAGGATCCTAGGATAGAATGTGTTCTTTTGTGATTGACTCATTTCACATAGCATAATGTTCTCCAACTTGATCCATTACATGTGACCCTTCATGGTTTCACCATTTTTTTGCTATGCATCGTGTGTCATTGTATGCATGTCCCAAGACTTCTTTTATCCATTCTTTCACTGGCAGGCATTTAGATTTCTTTATCACCTTGCTATTGTGAATGGTGCTGGGGGAGAGATATAGGTTTGAATATTTCTCTCTGTTTTAGAACTCATGTCTTAATTGTATATTCTTAGCAGAAAGATTACTGAATTATATGAAATTTCTTTTCCCAGTGGGTTGAGGTAGCACTCTGTAGGTTTCCTCAGTGATTGTACATGTTTAAAGTGCTACAGCAGTGGATGAGAGACCCTGTCTCATCTCTTTGTACCATCTACCATAAGTCTCAGCACAAAGGTTCTCAGATTCTGCTCCATTCATCAGCAAACCTATATCCCCAGTTCATTGGCTAGAGAACCTGCACTCCATTTGTCAGCCTCATGACTGAAGACACTTTCTTTTAGTTGCTACTCGGACTGAGAAGTTCATAGCTCTGTCTCCTGCTATGGTCATTGGTTCTGTTGCACCTTTAATATTGGAGTTACCTCCTCAACCAAGGACCTTCAATGTGCAGGGATCTCAGGTTACAAAGCACATATTCTACTGCTGTGTCTTCTCACTGCTTCCTCCCTAATTTTCTTTCACAGATTACCACATGAATAAATATTTACATTTCTAAATATACTTGCATTTTCACTTCCTAGAAAATCTGATTTGGTGCAGGATATGACAGGAGATCACAGACAAAAGGGGAAAGGTAGGAAATGTGGTTTGGGCTGAGAATTTGATGGGCTCAGAGAAGGGTTAAGACACCAGGGAAATGTTCAGAATTAGAACTTGAAACTGGGGGCTGCAGGAACTGAATTTAACCAAGGGAAAATAGATGGACATAAAGAGATTTTTCCCTCCAAAAAATCTTGATGCTATGTGTGTATGTTTTTTGCTACAAAGAAGAAATGATATTCAGATAAACTGAAATGGAAATCTAGCATCTGAACTGATTGATGAGAAAGCAAGAGTACAACTGGGCATAAAGGATCAAATGAATTCCATATGAGGGCATGAGAATTTGGTTCTGCCACAAATCAGTTGGTAAGTAAGATAGGCATTGAAGGTCAAGAGGCAATATGTTTGATGATCATATTTTGTACTTATATCACAAGAGATAGAATACAGTTTCAAAAATTGTTAGATTAATTTTGCAATATTAACTATTCAGTTAATTATTTTATAATATGACTTTATTAATAGAAAGGATAAAGTTACTATTTCTTTAAAGAGAACTCAAAATTTTTCTTTTTTTTTTTTTGGATATAAGGCAAAGATTTATAAATAAGAGGAACAGGACATTGAGAAAACATCCCAGCTCAGTCCAGTTCAAAGTCATAGGTCCGATATTAACCCGTATGCCTGAAATCAGTCTATAAAGTCTCTTTCTGACTCATGAAGTCACAGGACAGTAGTTGCAGAATCCTGGTGCTGGCAGGGGTCTGTCTCCCCAAGGCTCCTCGTTTCCAGGGCTCAGGGTCCATCAACAGCATCCTGTGGTGGCAGAAGCAAATCATTTCTAGTAGAGGTCTCCATGTGGCCTCCCCAGCTTCTGTGCTCTGACTCCATCAGGACAAATTCATGTGGTCTCTTCACTGCTTCCTCTAGCTTATCAGACGCTGCCATCTTGTCTTGTCTGTGATTCATTGTCTCTGAGACTAATAGCTTCTCATCTCCATGAGGGAAATATCATGAGATTTCCCAGAAGTCTCAGGAGGAAGCCATGCCCACACAGAGGCCTCATTGGCTACTCAATGGCTATCTCCAGATTAACATGCTAGACTCCACCCCTAATCTCAATCATGAAATTAACATAAGCACATGACCACCACAGACCACCCCTTGTTAATTTCACACTTTCACATAACTCTGTAGCCGTATGTAACTTTCAAATAAACAATAAAATCATATCAATACCTAACAGTATAAAACTAAAATGCATACAATTCAACCTGTGTTACCATCATTTAAAATTATCAAAATTCACTGTAAGAATTCATCTGTTAATGGTGATCTGTGATAAAATCTTAGGTATTTCATCTTTGAAAGGGTCTTTTCACAAATGTCCATTCTGACAAATACTGGAGGAAATTCTTGAGCATACCATTGGCATTTACAAATTTCTTAGATTTCTCTATTGATATTGCTTTTCAACCCATCAATATGTTTCATATTAATAACTTTCAATTGCCACTTAGGCATATGTTTTTAAAAGGAAGAGTCACCTATATCTTGATATATGGATATCTATTTGCACGTTCATCAAGGTGCTGGAACTGTAGTTTGTATTCCAAAATTCTATCTGTTCATATATATAAGGGAATGGAGATTTCACCTGTCACAGGTTAGCAATGAATAAAGCAGCTTGAAATTATTTGTGATTTAAACATTCATTTTCTTTGAAATATTAAAACTGTTTACATTTTTCACATAAGCATTTTATTCTGCCTTATAATTTTGAGTTGAATTTATTTTGGGATTGAGTTTATTTTTTTAATAAAGTCTATAGCAAAAGATAACATTCAAAGTCACTTAGCATTCAATATTACATAGTGGATGAGGATAGCATTTCTCTTTTAGAGAAGTAAAATTTAAAACAATGCATACTAATTTGGACTTGAAGCTCACAAGGCTGCAATAAAAATATCTTCCCCCATTTCATGTACCTCATGTGTTACAGATTTAAGCTGTAGTATTTAGTTTGTATTCACATATCTTTAGTTTTTTTCAAATTCAAAACTTTTGAAAAATGATGTTAGTCCAAAAGAAAAAAATGTCTATAACCTATGTTATTGTCTCGAATATGGGTTTTGATTTCTGCAAGTTGCCTGCTGACAAGTAATGCAATGAATGAATAAAAATTCCTTAAATTTTCACAAATGTTTGCTTTGTGTCCAAATATGCCTACTCTGTTCCATACATTTGCATAACCTTGACAATAAATTATATCTGAATTTCTACTAAATTTTGATTTTCTCAACTTCTTAGAAGTTTTTCTCATTCATTTGTGTTCCATGTAGACTCATCATAGACACTGATTCTTCAGTCTCATCAAACTCAACAATTACTTTTCTAATTAAAAAAAAATTCTGAGTGGTCTCAAGACTGTGAATTTATCAATAAAAGTGATTACATTAAAAATGAAATAAATATAAAAAGCACAGCCTGAATTCTCTCTTTTGATCTATGCTATTTGATTCTATGCTATTGTTCCAAAGTCAACAATTCTTCATTAAGCTCTCTATAATACACTTACTAGAGACACTGCTGCTGGGGGACACCAATTAATTAAGGAATACTATATAAATGATGACAGCACTCTGTTGTCCTAGTGCCTACTCTCAAGGCCGATGAAAGAGGAGGCTTTCTATTCCCTTACAGAGACACAGTTTCACAGACCCACAGGGCAGTTCTATTCCATCTTACAGAATGGCTAGGACACAGTCAACTCAATGGCATTGAGTAATATATGAATGATTTACAATACTTGGCTAATAAAGGAGCCAACCAGAGATTTTCCTTTCATCGGAATCTCTTTGTGACTTCTTTTGTAGGGTGTGTGAAAGTGAACAGATTCTCATTGATGCATTATTATTCTGTAGTAGTAGTAGTAGTAGCATTTTCTAATGTTTCTAACCATTGTTCTCTTATGAATTGAGAATATTGTGATAATGCTTAACTGGTAATACTAACATATTTATATATTACATTCTTTAAATACAACCACAGTATTAATATGCACTGCATAAAATGCTTTATCATAGAGTTGCCTAATATAAATTCAATCTTCTTCCAAAATATATTTCAAAGCCTAAACCATTCTACATGTGTATGGAATGCCATTTGTTCACTGGACTTATTTAACATAGTAATAGCAATAGATCCCTATATTATGTTTGAAGTCACTAACTTCAGAAAGATAAAGCACCTTGAGGCACTGAGAAAGAAACCAAAGAGGAAAGAAAGAGACAGCACTGTGAAGCAATCTGAAGATTCCAGAAATAGAACACAAACAGAAACTAGTGTCCTACCTGAAAGCTAACAGAACTCATTTGAAGCCAATTTAAGTTCAATCTTGAAGACTCAAAAAAACATGAGAAAATAAACTTGTGTTTGCTAAAACCATGAATTTGTGGCATTTGCTGTACTCTCACTGAAGGAGGAAAGAGATGCATTCCTCTGTGATAAAAGCACAGTATTTGAAGTTCTTCATTTAAAGCATAGTGGAATGTGGATTCTTCTGTTGTGCAATTTATTATATGGCAATGAGGGAGAAGAGTTTCTTGAAGTCCCCTTACTCGCCCTTTCTCATTTCCACATGATGGTTCAGCTTCTGTAATTTTGTTGTTCCATAAAACAAGGTGTCACTGTGGGACGGTTGTCATGAGTGGTGCTGTCGGAAAAAGTAGACATAGACAATAGAGAACAAGGCTCTAAATATTATATGGACATAAAATATGGAATTTATACATTTTAATGTGTCAGAAATATTCATTCCACATTTACAGCTATTAAAATATGTACAAACCACTTACCTTTTACTCAGCAAAGTTGAGGCAGACTAGCATTTTTGTTGACTGCTAACTGATGCTCCCATTCTTCCCTCCCATCACAGAAAGTTGACAGCTCGTTGACCTGCCCACTCTCCCTTCCCTTATGGCAAAGTCTCTGCTGTTGATTAATTTTTTATGGTGCTCCCATGTTCCTAAATTCAGAACACTATAATTAATTTTGATTATTTTAAATATATTGTTTGATTATCTTTCAATGTTATTTCTTTTGATGTTGTAATCTGAATGGTGTACTTAATGGGATAGTATTGTTTCTGTTATTGTAATCTTGCTATGGTAACTAAGATGTCATTTGAATGTATTTCATAGTTATCTTTTTTTATCCAGTACAACTAGCTTTAAAACTGAATCTTTTAATAGTTGTGTTCTATGTTAGGTTGGAATGACTAAAAATTTTGAAGAAGTATAACAATTTTTATTCATAAGACTGTTATACTTGCCTTTAATTATCATGTAAGTTTGAAAAATGAAGTATGGAAAATGTGGACTATTGAATAGTTTTTAAAAGGAGAGAAAATTATTGATCAAAAACTGTCAACAAATGCAAACACTACATAGAAAGCTAGATATCATTTAATATTGAGAAAGTCTACAACATTTTTGTTATTAATGTTAGGACACTCCTAGTTGGTTCCGACTCCTAGTGATTCTAGGTTAAATAGTGGATATACTGCCCACTAGTGTTTTGTCCTCAAATCTGTCGTCATGTTTGAGTGTACTGTTGCAGCCCCGTGTCAATTCATCTCTATGAGGGTCTTCCTTTTTGTTGATCCTCTGCTCTATAAAGCTTGCTGTCCTTGTAAGGGATCAGTCTCTTGTAATAACATGTTCCAAAGTGCGTTAGATAAAGTCTCCTTACCCTTTCTTCTGAAGAGCATTCTGGCTGTACTTTCCGAAGATATATTTTGTGTTGTTGTTGTACTTCTGGAAGTAGTAGAGTCTCTTCTTCTGTGACTTTAAGGAACTGCATGACTCTTGTCTTCGCCCAAGACAAACATTTTTGTCCTTTTGGACATCCATGGTTCGTTCAGTGTTCTCACCAGCACCGCAATTCAAATGCATTGATTCCTTGTCAGTCTTCCTTATTCAGTGTCCAACTTTCCAGGGTATATGAGGCAATTGAAAATGCTATAGGTTAGCTCAGTCTTCAAAGTAATATCCTTGACTTCTAATAACTCTAAAGAGGCATTTCCTTATAAATTTGGCTTTACCTTCACAACCAGTCTTTTAACTTTTTTTTCTATTTAAGTCCTCGATTTTGTCCTTCCATTTATTTTCATTATTCTACAAGTAAGAGCAAGTTTGAGTCTGTTCTGACATCCATTTTGATGCTGTCGTTCTTTTCTATTTTGTCATTGAATTTATTTTTTTTCATTTTTTTTTTTGTGGGCATCACTGCCTCTGATGGTCGTGGGCACTACCCAGCCGCCGCTGGATTTGAACCGCCAAGCCTGCGGGCTGCGGTTCCACATTCAACCACTTACACCACTGGGGCTCAGCCCACTGTCGTTCTTTTTAATGAACTTTTGCTTTATTTATGAATAATGACCTTTTCGCCATCTCAGACTCAACAGGTCTTCCTGTCATTAATGTTCCATAAGGTGGCACTCATCTTGATATGTTCTCAAAATTTTGGTGGAATAGACTCAAAGTCATTTTTGGCTCCAGTGGACTTGTTTTTAATTTTCTTCAGCTTTATCATGAACTTATTTATGATCAATTAGTGGCCTGTTCCAGAGACTTCTCTCTGGTTGGAGTTGATGAGATTGAGTTCTTCAATCCAGACTTCTCACAAATGTAGCCAGTTGTATTTCTGTGTATTCCATCTTGGAACTCATAGTGTATGGTCACCTTTTGTCTTGTAGGGAAAAAAAAGGTATTTGCTATGAAGAAATCATTGAACTTATTGATTAGGATACATGCTAAAGATATTAGAATATATCAAAACTTTTAATTTAAGAAAAATGTTCATATTGCATATCTGTTTAATTTTAAACAGGTGCATCCATCTACTCTGATCTGAATATTGAAAACGTTTCTTGGTCTGTAACATATTAGCAATTACATTCAATTGAAGTAATATACACTTTTAAAATGAAGTTTATTGGACTGAGCTCCAGTGGCATAGGGGTTGTGTGCGGGACTGCGGCCCACTGGGTTGGAGGTTCAAATCCAGCAGCAAGGCTGGGCCTCCTACCCCCACCACCAGAGGGCAGTGTTGCCCCCCTCAAAATGGAGTTTATTGAATATTTGCTTTATGCCATGGAGTAAATTCAGTACTTGAATGTTTTAGTGCTATAATCTTCATTATTGTCCAGTGTGTGAGACAGCTTAATTTTTAACTATCTTCATGATCAGTCAAAAGAAGCTGTAGAACAGCAGTCTCATAGCAGTAACTCGCAGAAGCACAAAGAAAAAATTGGCCAAAGACATGGCATACGTGTTTTCCTTTCCTTTCCAATATCTTTTTGGCGTGTTGGTTTAGTATTAGCATACTTATTGAAAGTTCGGCAGTTTGAAACCACCAGAGCCTCCTTGGAAGAGACATGGAACTTTCTGCTCTGGTAAAGCATCATACTCTCAGAAATTCGCAGGGGCACTTCCACGGTGCACTGCAATGTCACAATGAGTCAGCAAACATGGTGGCAGTGATTGCTGGATCAATTGATATATTTTTAAAATCAATAACCCAAACTTTCCTATCGCTAGCAATACTGAGTTAGTTTTAAAGCTGTATAAAAGATAACTTGTGTAACCCTTTGTTTTTGCACATTCATTAATATATATTTGCACAGAAGCATCAAAGCAATAGCCACGGCACTTTTGATGCTTAAAAACTTCTAATATAATGGAATAGTATACTTCAAATTATCTTTTTTTGTTGAAATGTAGTTTCATTAATTGATAAGACAGAAGTATGTCTTACCTGACAGACTGTCATAAAATAAAGTCTCCGAATCATTGAAAGCATACATACACAGTTTCACAGGATTCTATAGAAATTTAATGTTGATGATGTCTTATTTGCATTCCTTAAAAATCTGAGAAAGACTGCAATCAATCTCTAAACAAGTGTGTAAACTGAAAAGTAGGGCACAATTATTTTGCAGTTTTGGATATGACATTTTGAGAAAACTTTACTTAGAAGTTATTTAGGCCTCTCACAAATCAAGTCATATCCAAACATGGCAACATGGAATTTTACTTAATCAAAAATAAAAGCACAGTGGCTGACAAAGACCTTCTTTTTCAACATTATGCTAACTTCTATTTGGGGCATGGATTATTAACTTTTTCCTTATTTAGGAAAATGTCTCTGAAGTGGCATCATGGCCACCATTACATTTGCAAATGTTCCCAACAGCTATTGGGGCAGCGAAACAGGTGACAGCAGGAACTTAGACCCCTCTCTTCAGGCGCTCTTCCTCGGATACTTCATCCCCCTCTCTCTGAGTTTCACTCACTTGAAACTGAGAGCATCGCACAACAGAGACCAGAATCATATCCTTCTCAGATCCCCTCTCCATCTTTTTGAAGGTCAGTCGATTGCAAACATGGAGACATAGCTTTGATATTTCCTATAAGATCAACCTCATTGTGAATATTAAATTCTATGATGACACCTAGAGAGGTAGAGATGTCTTTTGAAACTTTAGACCTTCTAAGATGAACTTGTGCACCAAGTTGCTTGGCCACATTCTTAGTTTCATCGTAGTCTGTTGAAACCCCCTCACTCGGGAAGACCCAAAGTCCAGGGTCACAAGCAGGACCCAGCCTATGAGCTGGACTCCAGCCTAATGTTCTTCATGGGGATGACCTTGCTTCTGCCCAGGCCCAGAATCAGGATCCACAGGTGCTGGGGCTTCTCTGCCCCTTGACCCCAGTCACCTCGGGCATTGCACTGCAGTTTTGGCACGCTAAAGGCTTGGAGAAAGAGGTGCCCCCTTCCTCACCGTGTTCATCTTACTCCCACGCTATCTTCCCAGCTTTTCCACTTTCGGAAGCCCCAAATTATCTTCTGAAAACCTAAACTTTTTTTCTAGTTTTCCAAAATGTGTCAATATCTGTCTCATCTGGCAATTATACAGCTGAATATTTTATGCTTTATTTTTAATACTTACCTGCATAAGGAAAGGTGTATTCCTGTAGTGAGTCAAATTATATTTAATTTGTATTTTCAAGAAAGTTTAATACATATTTATAAGTATTTGTACTTTTTTGCTCTTGCCCTCTATTACTTTATTATATGCTTACCAATTTATTTTATTGTGTTATCATCTTGATAATTGCTTCTCTTCAGAGTATTTTGGATATTAAACCATCTGATACATATGTTTCAATAATTTTTTGTCAGGCTGAAAAATTTCTCTTAATAATATGAATGTTTGTTTATATAAGAGAGTGTATCTAAGTTGATGTTGGCTATTGGTATAGTTGGGAGGATTGAACCGTCAACCCTCTGGGTCACAGTCCCGCACACAACCACTATGCCACCAGGGCTCAGCCAAAAAAATAGGTAGATTTGAACCATATGGTTGGGAGGATTTTTTTTTCTCTACACTGAGTTATAAAGGTCAAATAATAGATAGCACCTACCTACATTTCAGTAGGCTGAAATAGCTTTGGATTTATTGAATGATATCATTTTAATTTTGATAAATGCCATTCTAGGAAAATTAAGTGTTGACATCTTATTAACTGGTTAAGCAATGTATATATATATATATATATATATATGTGTGTGTGTGTGTGTGTGTCTAATATCACATATTAAACAACCCTGGTGGAAGAGTGATTAAGATATTAATCAGAAGTTTAGTGGTTCAAACCAAATTATTGCATTATGGGACAATTATGTGACAATCTGCTCCCAATAGAACAGTCCTCTAAAGTACATGTGAATCAGAATTCATTTGGGGAGAACCTGTTTGGTTTGATTTATTAACATCAGATACTAAGTAAGCCTTCCCACTTTCACACTTCTTTTGGACTGTAGGTTATTGCAGTCCTAGCTGGTAAAGAATAGTATGCATTTAAAGAAATAGACATCACTGAAGAGCTTAAATCTGCCTTCATTTGCACTATTGTGTCTGGCTTCCTATTTTTAAGAGATCACATTCTTTAAGAGTCTAGGAAGTATAGTTCTACTCTGAAACACATAAGCTCACTACTAAGTCAGAGTTAAGTGGGGCAATGGTTTGGTTTGGACTGCAATTTGCAAAACTTTCTAATAATAGACATAATAGGGAAGTCACACTACTCTTAAGATTAAGGTTATCAACACTCTTTAAATATTAAATTAAAAAGTAGTGGCTGCTTTCACCAAGTACAATCTCAGATAAAAAATAGGTATATTTTGGTTTTTTTTTGGTGGGCATCACTGCCCTGGTGGGAGTAGGAGGCCCAGCCTTGCTCCTCAGATTCTGTCATCTTGTCTTGTCCGTGATTCATCGTCTCTGGGACTCACTCCCAACAACTGGGGAGATAGCTTCTCATCTTCACAAAAGAAATATCGTGAGATTTCCCAGACATATCAGGAGCCCACACGGAGGCCTCATTGGCTACTCAATGGTTATCTCCAGATTAACAGGACTTTCAATCATGAAATTAACATAACCATATGACCGCCACATGAATTTGAGTGCAATTGAATTTTGACACTCTCTAACAAAATCTGTGCTTCAATAAATGTTTTCAAAATAAGAAAGTATTTTCATCTGCTTTTTAATTGGTAATTCAATTGATAATGGAAATTCTTTGCAATAAACATGAATGAAACCATCTTGAAAAAGACAGTGCAATGTAATATTTATAGATATAGATAGATAAATAGAACAAAGTTATATAGATATATACAATTTCACTTATGCATAATTACCATTCTAATCCAGTATTTTATACTCAATAAATCTTCATTCAATTAATTCATATACATGTCTTTATAAAATTTAAATTAAGAAGTAATTTCTTTATTCACAATGTAACCAGCATAGGAAAAGAGTTTCATGCATGAAGCTTATTATTATCATGTTACTACTAGAATATTGAACAGACTACAGTTTGGAGAACTTCATTCTATCTGTTTCCTATACCTAACCATTCATCTGTTTTTGCAAATGGAGTTTTATTGGAACACAACGTCAGTCTTTTCCCCTCATTTTGCTAATGATTGCTTTCTATCTAAATAGCAAAATTAGGTCTTATTGATTCCTAAAATATATTTACCTTCAGTTCCTATATAGAAAAAGTTAGTCGGCATGTAGATTAAAAGTATGAAATGACTTGCTTAGCAATTCTGTACCAATTCTGTAAGAGTTCTAAAAGCAATCCTAGATATTCTGTACTTATAGAAAATTTCAATGTAAGTATTAGACAAAAAAAAAAAAAAGAAGGCTGAGCCCCGGTGGCGTAGTGGTTGTGCGCGGGACTGCAGCCCACTAGGAGGATGTTCAATTCCAGCAGTGGGGCTGCGCCTCCTACTCCCACCACCGGAGAGCAGTGATGCCCCCCCCCCAAAAAAAAAGTATTAGACAAGAGGTAAGTAGGAAGAAATCTAATTTTTATGTAAACTATTCACAGAAAATTAATGTCTAAGGTGAAAATAGCAAATTGCATGTTGACATGTCTGGGAATGTGTGGCAGTCATGTATTTTGGTGTCAATTTCATGATTGGGAGTGTAGGGGTAAAGTCTAGCCTGTCAATCTGGAGATAGCCATTGAGACCTCTGTGTGGCCATGGCTTTCTCTGAGAATTCTGGGAAATCTCGCAATATTTCCCCTGTGAAAGTGAGAGACTTAAAGCTCATTCCATGGCAGACATTGCAGCTGACAAGACAACATGGCAGCATGCTGATAGATTCTGAGTCCTGAAATCTGCAGGAACTGGAGGAGAAGCTATATGGGCTTACCCTGATGGAACAAACTTCTGAAGCCGGGAAAGCCACATGGAGTAAAGTGACCAGGAGCAGTGCTTTTGGCGGGACAGTCCTCATTGCAAACAATTTCCCCCCGCATCCCACAGTGTTTTAAAAAAGTCCTGATTTTTGGAAAGAAAACACTACAAGCTAGGGAATGGTGGGAGATAGGGAAGGGAATATACCCCCTCAACTTTCCCTTCTCCATATCCCCTCCACCCCCCTTCAATGGTGTCTCACTTTAACAATGTTAAAATCTGGTCACTTTAACATAGAGGCCCCTGTTAACAGTGATGCTTCTAAGACACTGCACCCACTGGCCCGTGATTGTGGTGGCGTCATTGTATGTGCCTCATGAATCTGAAGAGGACTTTATAGAGTGGTATTAGACATATGGGCTAATATCAGACTTGTGGGCTTGGACTGGATTGGGTTAGGATGCTTTCTCAATGTTCCATTCCTCTGGTATACAAACCTCTCTCTTATATACATATGTGTGTTTATAAATTTATTTCTCTAGTGTACCTGGACTAATGCAATGTGTTAAATAGCATCATCCACACACAGCGATTTGGTGTAATAGCTACTAATATTTAGAACATGTATTCTATAACACTTAATTCAAACTGGAATGATCATATCCATCGTGAAATTAATATATGAAAAAGAAAAGCATGGGTTCTGTACTACTGTATTACTATCTTAGGCAATATTTTTCTGTGATTAATTTATGAAAACTTAAAATTTGTTGTTTATTTGCCTATTTTCTAACACTTTAGTTAAAAATTTATGCACGTTCAATG